>OMKY01255044.1:0-11195 GCA_900302395.1 Bregmaceros cantori
TTTATATACAGTCTATGGATGACGTCACGCACGCTGCGTCTACTTTATATACAGTCTATGGATGACGTCATGCACGCTGCGTCTACTTTATACACAGTCTATGGATGCCGTCATGCACGCTGCGTCTACTTTATATACAGTCTATGGATGACGTCATGCACGCTGCGTCTACTTTATATACAGTCTATGGATGACGTCTACTTTATATATAGTCTATGGTGTATACCTACATGTAACATTTAACGGGTAGCGTTCAGACATGGAAACCGTCGGCCATGGGGCTCCGGTAACGTTGACTTGGCACCAGATCTCCACGTTGTCCCTCGTCGGCACCAAGCTGTGGCGTATTGTAAAGCCGTAGGGCAGGGGGTGCACGGCGTGTCGGACCGTCGAGCGGGACTCTTCTTTGCCGTCCACCATCCAGAACACTTCCTGCAGTGAGCGGGCAAAACAGATTACATGGAGGTTAGGCAGGGCTGCAGCCAGAGCAGCCAAAAGCACCCAGATTTCTTACTTGAGTAAAAAACATTTGTAAAAAAACAACTCGAGTAAGACTACAAAGTACTGATCCAAATGTCTACGTGAGTAAGTACAAAGGACGCATTTTTTTCAATGTCAGTTTGTCACATAGACTGTATATAAAGTAGACGCAGCGTGCATGACGTCATCCATAGACTGTATATAAAGTAGACGCAGCGTGCATGACGTCATCCATAGACTGTATATAAAGTAGACGCAGCGTGCATGACGTCATCCATAGACTGTATATAAAGTAGACGCAGCGTGCATGACGTCATCCATAGACTGTATATAAAGTAGACGCAGCGTGCATGACGTCATCCATAGACTGTATATAAAGTAGACGCAGCGTGCATGACGTCATCCATAGACTGTATATAAAGTAGACGCAGCGTGCATGACGTCATCCATAGACTGTATATAAAGTAGAGAGAGCTATACAGTATTTGAGAGAGAGACACCCCACACACGACTTCTTCCGGTGGTACTGTCCGCTAGGGGCGCCAACGACAGAGCCAGAATGAATGGGATCCTATGGGAGCTGAAATAAAAAATATGAACGCCAAATCTGACGTGTTTGTGAAATTATGACCCCCCTCACACAATGAACCGATAATTATCCCGACAATATACATTAAAACAACAATCTTTAAATAGGTTACACGGCCTGCTAAAATTGGTATATTTCTATTGTAAATCCCTTACGCTCCGTGCCTTTGGTAGTCGACTCCGCCCACTCGACTAGCAGAAGCACACGGAAGTCGGCACGCCGGCTGAAGCGAATGCGACGTCCATATTTATGTACAGTCAATAGTTGGCACACTCACGGACCAGCTCAAGCTCGCGAGCCGCATGTTTCACAGTCCTCGGTGTATGCTTGTGTGTTGGGCCCGGGGGTTATGGGTATCCATATCAGGGGTGCGAGCTAGGGATGTGAAAAGCTCCACAAGTTCTGCATGAGTGGACTTCAATGAAGGATCTACTAAAGATCATCCCCCTCACAGCTCCAGACATTAAAGACCTCTCTCTCTCACTCTTTCTCTCGTCTATCTCAATCTCACCCGCCCCCTTCTTCAATTCTTTTTCAACGTCCAGCTGGCTGCAAAACAAAGACTTTGTCTCCGAGTTCCAAGGCAGGGCCCGCCCTCGGCCGCACACACATACACAGAACGCCGACACCCTCCTCCCAGCTTTGTTCTACCTATTTTCCCACTCCACATAGCGGGGGTTCTGGAGTAAAAATTAGCACGGAGGGGAAAGTGACAATAATGAAAGAAGCGGATGTGGAGGTTAGGGATAGGTTGTTGATTTGTGAGAATCCAATCAGACAACTCTGTCACTTGAAAGGGAAATGATATAATTCATACTGACATAAGTTCTTCCCTGATCTTAGACAAGTCAATAGACGTGTTTACTTGCGAAACACTGGGGCAGTCATTTTGTCCACCGTTCTTAAGGTCACTTCTGGTGCCTTATTGTTGCCTATGCCAACTCTGGTACTGGACCGAAGTCCGAGCACACAAAACGCACGGCAGTTCAAAATCTGACCACTAGATGTCGGTCTGTGACCAGTTACACATCACCCCACTCGCTCCATTCATTTTTGATGAAATACAGTCAAAATCCGACTTAAAGTTACTCACCGAGTGGTCACATGTTCTTCTGGACCAATAGGCTGGCTGCTTCTACTAGTTAGTTTTGGGTGTTGAATAGCAAACCGCAAGTTATCACCATCCGTTTTAAATAACCCTGTAGGTGAGTGTTCCCACCGAATACACATGTTGAAAAATTGCCAAAACCACAGCAAACTTAAATGACACCGGACATGACGTGCAGACACCGGAAGTACCCCCCGAAGTCCGTGTGCAAGTGTTGCACCGATACCATTTTTTGGTGCCGATACCGATACCAAACGGCACTGATACCACTGTTTGAAAAAAAAAAGTGCTGTTGGTAGTAACTTCTTCCCAATGGTTGGGAAGAAATTACTAGTGTTATCGCGGTAATTTTTACATGCAGTCTATGATTGATAGTAGTGGAGGAAAATTATAAAATGCAATAACACATTAAGAATTATTTCATTATTTTAATATGTTATTGTTTGGGTGATATTGGGGTAGTAACTGAAGAGTTCAGATGCAAAACCCCTTACTCCACTTGACCACTTTTTGAGAAAAAGGCCATTTTTTTATCAGGCCATTTTATTTAAGCAGATGAGAAGAGATATTTTAGACACTGTGGGGAGCGGGTTTTACTTACTTTACTTACATTTTTTCACACAAACATTTCATTTACATATTCTACATTCTGGCAGTTTCTGTTGTACGGCGACGGAAAAATGGTATCGGTCTGATACTGGGCGTAGTACTCGCCAATAGCGATACCACAAAAAAGGTGGCGATACCGAGTACGTCCGATACCGATATCGGTGCAACACTAGTCAATACGCACCTGCCTCTGGGAGGTCTGGACAAACATTTAAATCCGCTATGCGAGTTGTTACATGACCAAAGTTTGGTTACACAAAATCAAATGCAGTTAGCCTGGCAAGCCAGACCCAATGCATCGTCCACGAATTGCACATCGCTAGTGTCTAGCGATGTGCAATTCGTGGACGATGCATTGGGTCTGGCTTGCCAGGCTAAAATGCAGTAACCTTACAACTACAGTTTAAAGTAGGCCTATGCAAGTATTTTTGTATGCCCAAAACACGGCGCCTCGGGGATGTAATGGTTTTATGTGTGCTGCCGATCCTTCGTGTGAACGCGGTAACTTTTGAGCAAGTGGATTTGTCCCAGATTCGGTGTGTTAATGCTCTAGGATAAAGTCATGAACTGATTTTGAGCCCATTTTTGTATTTCCCATAACTTTTGACCGCATACATGGATTTGCCCTAAATATTTGTACCTTTGTTTTCGGGGGTAAACATCTTTAGCACTTGAGACTGACTGCACCGGCCTAGTTGTATTTGTGTATACATCCAAGTGTATACATCCAGCTCTACTGGACACACACACACACCAGCAGCAATCTGTGCAAAGCGCTGGGTTGTTTGTTGCAGAGAAAGTAGGAGGTGCTGTGTAAGGCCTTGGTCTGGAACTAATAGGATTGGTGTTGATTCATTATCCTCTTTTATTGTACGCTCGGAATTCCGCTCAGTGTCTCTCAAACAAGGCAGATAGAGGCCACTGTGCTAGTGTGCTTCTAATTAGGCCTCCCGATTCCACACCAGGTTATTGAACTCATTATTATGGGCAAGGAAGTACATGCGTGGTGTTGTTATAATGCAAAAGTCTGAGTCACTGGTCCACATGGTATGTCCCAACATGAAGTCTACATGGAGTGTC
This sequence comes from Bregmaceros cantori, assembly GCA_900302395.1. Lineage (NCBI taxonomy): Eukaryota > Metazoa > Chordata > Actinopteri > Gadiformes > Bregmacerotidae > Bregmaceros > Bregmaceros cantori. The sequence continues at coordinate 3,867 of OMKY01255044.1, forward strand.
CCAATCATGTTTTCTTTCTTCTGAGTCTTTGATTTTAAAGGAGAGAGAGAGCGAGAGAGAAAGAGAGAGAGAGAGAGAGAGAGAGAGAGAGAGAGAGAGAGAGAGAGAGAGAGAGAGAGAGAATAAGGATGAACAAGTCAAAGCGAATACCGTTTCACATTAAGGCTAACTTACATACTGTCAGTAGTCTGATACAGCCATGAATGCATAAATTGGACAACCAAACTGATCAACGCAAAGACATTTCCAAATCGCATGATGCAATGGATGACAAATCTTCACATAGAAATAAAATACCTAAGGGGCTAACCAGGAGGAATCTACGGACCCTAAACAGAAACACCATTGTTGATAACGTCATCATTTCATCTGAGTAAAAGACTTTGAGTAAAGTCATTTTCGAGCAAAATAAACTTTTATACTTTCACTCGTGTAATCTTTTCATTTTAATCAGTAGCGTGATCATCACATGTTAGGAATAAAGTAAGGGATTAAATTCCATTCATTACCTGTAGATATTTACCTGTGCCGGGGCAGAGCCCGCAGAGCGCAGGTTATGTTTTCACCCGCGTTGGTTTGTCCCCTCGATAACTGAAAAAGTTGAGCACGGATCTGGATGAAATTTCCCAGAGTAAAAAAAGAAGTGATTCACCCAGAGCAATCCTAAAAAATAATAATAACAGTAATAGTCAAACATGTTTTATCTGAGATGCTGTTCTTTAGCTCACTAGAAATTTGTTGTTGAGGGTTGAGGCTCAGATTCTCTTCTTTACCTCAAAAGATTCACTAGAAATGTGCTGTAGTTTAAGTGAGCTGCTGCTGTTTACCACTATCTGTCTATTGTTGTTTCAGCTTGTTACAAATGAGAAAGCACCAGTGTTCCATAAAATTGAAACCCTTTCAATGGGGAGTAAGCTACTTTAAATAAAAGTTATGGAAATGTGGTGGTTTCGCGGCATGTCAAGTTATACAAATAGGCCGGAGATTCCTGAAGCAGGTGGGGGGCATCTGCTCCGGCCCCTGGCCCATTGGGCTTCTGACAATGCGGCCCACTGAGCAAAGTTGAATAGCCCTGCTGTAAGCACATTCCTCTGCATGAAAAGGGCTATATAAATAAAGTTTGATTTGATATCGGTGAATGATCCCCGTGCTCCGTAGTGACGTCACGCGTGTCTCCCGCATATGCACCTGAGCCGCTTTTAGTCCCCCAAACGGCCGGTGCCATTTTTTGATCGGCGGTGCCGTTTCCGATCACGTTCAGGATGTTTTGGAATTAAAACATGGCGGACGCGCCGTCGACAGCAACTTAAGGTTGTCTGCTCCCCATCTTTGCATTAGCGTGTATAGGGCAGCGGTAACATACTTCACCTTAATGACAACGTCCCGAGTTCGAATCCCGTCGCAAGCACTTCTTTGTGTCTTTTTTTCCAACCTGCAAATTGCGCTTTTTAAAAAAATATATTTTAGTTTAGACTAGGTTTAGGCGCAGGTTTGCAATCTGAGTGCTAGTTTTTTTTTTTTAATACAGTCAACAATTCCAGATGTTTTTCCTCATAATGTTCTGGTTCTGCTTGATGCACATTTACAAGTTACTATGTGAGGAGTAGAAAGCGCTGATATTTCTGTTGAAAATATACCAAGTAAAGGTAAAATATCATTAGAGATATTAATACTTCTAAAAGTCCAAAATACTTGGAAAATCTACTCAAGTACAACTAATGATTGTTACTTGCCATCAGCAGGGCTGCACACAATCACACAATGAGTCCGACTGTAGTTCCACAGTAACATTTTATTTGATATGGACACACCAGAGGCATTGCAAAAGTGTATATACTATATACACAAGTACTAGTTTTCAATGCCTGTCCACTGGAGGCTATTCTGCTAAAATGTAATTGAAAAAATGGAAGGGGCTGTGACGCAGCCTGTCGGACCGCTGCACCCATCCCCACGCAGTCTTGTGTCTATGGCTTAGTCTCACGGCGCACGCAGCTGTCATGAGATTGCGTCCCCTAACATAAGTATGCTGCAGCTTCGTACTAACTCTGTCAATACAAATGGAAAAGGGCTATTGTGCCCCAAAAAAATTGAAAAATGGAAATAGTATAGTCTAAAATATATACAAATACATTATCAATAAATATACAAAAACAATTACCAATACATTTAACCAACCATAGGACAAACCAAACAATGAAGTCAGTAGATTTGAATTATGTCCTATGTTAAACACATCATTTTGTCCAAGGGGTTCCATGGCTCCAGAGATGGCAAAATTACCCAAAGGAGGTAATCAGGATCTCTTTAACCCGGTTACTGACTAATCCTATCTAATAAAAGAAAACGGCGCTGACGCAGAAAAAAATAACTTAACTAAAAAAACATCTAACTAAAAAAAATAATAAAAATATCCAAAGGTACCATGGAACTCAAATTTTATATCCCTACGGACAAAAATAAGCATATTCAACTCAACTGTGAAATCTGGCCTTCTTTACGGTTTGGAAACGTGGCGGCTAACCTCTATTAGCATCATGAAATTACAGTCATTTGTAAATCGCAGACTTCGCTACATCCTCAGAATTTTCTGGCTGAACAAAATTTAAAATGATGAGCTGTGGCGTTGCATTGGACAAGAAAAAAAATTTAAATTGCCACCTGGAGAAGAAAATGCTGCTGGATCGGGCACACCTTCAGGAAGCCAGCGGATAACATCACGCAACAGGCCTTGGACTGGAACCCACAAGGGAAGAGGAAAATAGGTCGTCCAAAGAAATTGTGGAGGAGAACTGTCACCGAAAAGCATCGGAAAATACGAGCAACCTGGGAACATCTACAGAAGACTGCTAAAGGCAGTCTTCTGGAGGAGAATAGTCGTGGAGGCCGTATGCTCCGGTAGGAGCAAAGAGGATTAAATAGTAAGTAAGTAAAAGGTACCATTTCAGTGGTTAAGTAGGCTACCGCTCCACTGGGTGAGGCATCTGAGTGTGCGGGGCATGCTGGCTCTGTGCTTCCTGGTCCCTCAGGAGCTCGCCGAGTTTGTCTTCAACAGGGGCATGTCTCATGATTAGGCCGGCCTCCAGGGCTCGTACCTTAGGATTGAGTCTGTGCATCGATCCTAGCGTCACGTCCGTGGGGTCCCAACAAGATGCGCGTAACAGCAGTCCGGGAGTGACTGCCTCCGTCTGCCTGGATGATTCACCTGTTTGGATGTGTCTAGCTTGTCGTAGTTCAACGATCATGGCCAAAAATAATGCCAATTGTTTGTAGTCGTCATGTTCGTTCCTTGTTGAAATCCCATATGTCCAACTGCCTTCTGTGACATTATTTGAAGATGTCCGTTTATATGGCTTGACGATAATATCTTAAAAATACTCATGATAGCGATTCACGATCATCATTGTACATCATACTACTGCTACTATCTTGTCCTGAGGGGCTTTGCGTAGATAGGCTCCAGGTAATGGTGCGGGAGGAGCAGGAATGAAGCAGCCAAGAGGATCAGAGTGGACAGGCAGAGGAGAACGTAGCGTCCAATGAAGAGGTGGTCCACGATCTGGGAACACACGTGAACATGTAACCAGGTCTGGGGGTAACAGCCAACGATAAACTCCCTACCCCCCCATACAGTGCACTCGCTTATAGTGCACTCAACAGCAACGGAGTTGGCGCCGTCAAAATTATCATAAAATATAATTATAAAAAATATAATTATAAAATTCAACAATCATCAGAAAAAGTCAAAAGTACTTACATTTATAACAATTTGCCGCAATCGGTCGCTATTTACTACCACCACACCATTTTTTTTTAAAGTTTAGGTCATTTTTAAAACGTCTCGCAAATGCATTAAGGGTTATATTGCTTCGTCTAGGGTGCATCTGATGCTCACTACTTTTTGCGGTGCATTGTGGGATACTTTCAGTGCACTATATAGGGTACATGGAGAATTCGGACACCCCTCCAAAATGGCGTGCGCCCCATATAGTGCACTATATAGGGGATAGGGAGCGATTTCGGACACAGCCACAGAGAAGGATGCTCTCCACGCTTAAAGGGGGAGGGACATCCTTTGTGTATGAAATTGTCGTAAATAATGTGAAATGTTGATCGTTCTAACACAGTGATTAAACCGTGAGTAACGGCTGTACAGCCAATTATAAAAAAACAAGAAGAAGAAGTCATACAGACCTCCAACTCTTTGAAAGGTCGCGTCGAATCCGACATCCGAGGGAACAATGCCAGCACCAGTGTGATGGTCAGAGCCAGCAGGAACACGGGGATAACTCCAAGCCTAGAGGAAATACATCAAATCTTTCTATTCAAGGTGGAGGGAACACTGTAACCAGACCGCACATGTCAAAAATACTCATATCAGACTCAGCCTACTGGGCGGGCGGTCATCTAGGGAACTGGGCTTTGGGCCTTCCGCTCGCTGTCTCCATTTCCGGTCGTTGATGAAGATAGACGTGTGTTGGAGTGCACATGTGTTAGCTTAATAAACCCCCACCACTGGATCCGAGATACTGCCTGCTGACTCATCAAAGAGACTTACACTACATTGGTGTCAGATGTGGGATAGGCCCACTTATAGGTGGGCTGTTTCGGGACTGTGGGGAGTGTGTGTAGGGGTAGCCAACCAGTTGGAGACGAAGAGTCACAGACTATGTTACAGCAAAGAGCCACATCGGCACAAGGGCACGTGATCACAGGCACCCAAGCATAAGCAAATCAAACTGCTACGCCAATGGTGGTGAAGGGAAGCGGTTGGCCACCCCCTGGTGGTTTGGAGTCAATGGTGCGTGATTGGGGTGTGATGAGGGGCCCATGTAGAGTATATGATGCAGCCCCAATAATAATAATGTATTAATAATAATATTATTAATATTTATTATAAATATTTGTTAATAACAATATTAATAATTATTATTATATTTCTACATACCTTATGACTTATATGCTGTCTATGTAGCTTGCCATTTAGATGATGACTGATTCAATAAATCAGCTAAAATGTATGTGTACTTTGCAATTTAGAACAGGGCTCCGAACCGGTTCAATTTAATGTAGCAATGCGCATTTGCAAGTAGATTACTTTTAAAGACATGGTTGAATCGTTGTCATTGTCACATGAAACGCAATGTTCCCCCAGCCATGTACAATGTTCCCCCAGCCATGTACAATGTTCAGCAAATGTCCAAGATTGCTATCTTGGTCTATGGCACACCACTCCATCCAACACACACCCACCCACACACACACACACACACCCACCACACCTGGCCGTATATTTACCGGGTCGGTCCTGTGGCTCTGATCAGCAGAATGCTGGCAATCAAAGCAAGGATCCAGGTAAGGACGATGATGAACACGCCGGTACCCACGCCAAGCAGCGTATCAGCCATCCCGATGAGTATATGAATATAATACTCATTTATACCTAACTGTCCGATACCTACATTCCAATATTACTAACAAATACTATGTATGTGGAGATGTAGACCGACCGCCGAGTCGGATATTGAAAGAATCCGGGAAGGAAAAAAAGAATACATCCAGTCTATGGGAAAACTCGCTTCCTTGATGTTATTCTTGTATAGATTGTTGTTATTCTGGTATAGATTGTTGTTATTCTTATAGATTGTTCACTGGCGCTAAATCAGTTTTGTGGTCGCGTCAATTGGCGTGAACTCCACGATTTGCAGCGTCTCCATGGTAACCAACAGCAGTCCAACAAGGCGCCTTCTCATTGGCAGGCAGACAGGAAAATAGCCAATCACATTCCATGTTACTCGAACGTCGCAATTCTTTTTCTTCTTTATCAATTCACTTTGCTTCGACTGCCCTCTAGTGGAATTACGCTGCAACGCTTCACTCCTCCACACCTCCATACAACACAAGACTTCTATAGACTAGAGCTGTACTGATTAATCGATGATAGTCGATTATTGAATTAATCGACAATTAATGTGATAATTGATTAATCGACAGTGAATAATAACTTGAACTTATATAGCGCTTTTCAAGAAACCCAAAGCGCTTAACTTCATAAAAACTAAATAGAAATAAAATAAAGCTAGTGTCCAAGTAAACCGGTGCCTCTTTAGGGGAGACTTTAAGGCGTCAACAGTCTCGTGAATCTCACATGTCTTCTCTACTTATTTTCACCACTTTCCAGCTCATTCTGAATGAAGCTTAAACTGGTCGCAAAAAATACATTAAAAAATTTGCTTTTAACATTTTGAAGGAAAAAAATAATCGATTAATCGTCATTAAAAATGTCTGATGAATCGATGATCAAAATAATGGTTAGTTGCAGCTCTACTAGAGACCATGTCACGTTAAAGGCAAATCATTACTGAGATGAGTTTAAAAACAAATAAATAACAATATAATCAATATCAGTATTTAGTGGTATATGGTGCCTGATGTATACACAATGGAACTAATAAAACATATATAAGGTTTTTTGTAAGTTGAGTCTTGTCATGGTTATATTGTTATATTGTTATATGTATGCGCTGGGTGTTTTTTTTTTTTTTACAATATAGGCATTGGCTCATAGACTGTATGTCTTTGACCATAGACGGGCTTTGACTAAATAAACCGCGGATGGTCGCACATACGTTGAGAGCTCAGTAGAGGGCGCTGGTCGCCCTCGAATCAACTACAGCAGTCTTCCATCTGCGCCCGCAAACACAAAAGACTGGCCATTGTACAACATACTCCTCCCATGACTTTCTCAATCATGAATATTTTCTTCATTATTGGTTGTGAATGCATGTGATGCATTCCAACCTATGTTATTCATGACCCAAATTATTTATTGATTTATTTATTATTTATTATTCCGCCGTTTTTCGGTTCGCTTCTCCGTCTTGGCTGGACTCGTATTGCTATTACTTTTATAAGCCGGATCTCCAGGGGTATCCGGTAATTTCCGGAAAACCGGGACAAAAATCCCATAGGGATAGAACGGGGGACAAATTCATGAGGTTGCCACAACCACATTTTTCGACGTAAGCACATCAATTTCACGGGGGTGGTAGACAGGCCACAAATGAAGCCGACCAGACGTGGCCAGACCCAACACAATGGATTTGAAAATGATCCCATACAGTTTCAATGGGGGAGACTTACAGATCTAATACACTGACTGCAGGCATGAAAAGACCCCACACAATAACCTGGCATGGCCAGACCCAACGAGAACCAGCGCATCGTCCACGCATCGCACATGTAAATGAAAAAAAAAACCCCAAAAAACATATGCTCAATTTCATTCATGACTCATGGGGGGCATTTTTACTCATTTTACTCATTACA
>OMKY01255085.1:0-14336 GCA_900302395.1 Bregmaceros cantori
AAATAGACACCGCGTTGGCTCGGGATGTTGCTATAGTCAGCAACGCCGATATATGAAGAAGCCGAACAATGGAGCCGTACAGGTTTAACCCTGCATTTTGGTTCAGAGCATGGGAGTTTAAACAGTGCTGGCTGCGTCGTTCCTCCATGCCGCCCGTGGCGAGAAGTTTGCTAGCGAGTTAAAAGTTGCACTCATAATACACCTACAATGTTGCACTGCTGTACTGTCGGTCCTAAAATAAAATTCATTCATTCATCTATTTTAAGAAGAAACAAATGCTGATCTGTGATGTGAACTTATCATTTATCTTTTAACGAATGCCTTTTTTTACATTTTGTAATATATTCCATACTGTAATGACTGCGTCTAACGAGAGTAGAAAACAGTGCCCGAATGCCTTTTTTTACATTTTGTAATATATTCCATACTGTAATGACTGCGTCTAACGAGAGTAGAAAACAGTGCCCCCTGCCGGCAATGTATGGTCATTGCAGGGCGCATCTTACAAACTAGAAACAAGCGTTTATATATATAAAAAAATAAATAAATCGAAATCGAATCTAAACTCGATTTTGGACGATTTTCATTTTTTTCCAAAATCGTGCAGCTCTAACCGGAAGTCATGTTCAGTCTGGAATTACTACCGGAACTACCCGCCAAACCCGTCTATATTACGTTTTTGGATGAAGCAATACTTGAACGTGCCCAGATAGAAAAAGATCATTAAGACACTGGACAAGAGGAAAGAAAAAATATCTGGATCATGTCGTTAGGAAAGAAGAGATGAAATGTCTTGCAATACAAGGTTGCCTGCCTGGGAAACGTGCAAGAGGAAGACATGTGCAGAAAGTGTATGGACATTGAATAACTGACAAAAAACATGCAAAGTGTTTGAATGTGAAGATACATATTTTATGTATTTTGCCTAAAAGTAAAATCCAGATTTATTTTTTTTCTACTCTATTTTTTATTTTTTATCAGAATCGCTACATTGCGAAGTCGTGGAAGCACACGACATACTAGTACTCGTAGAGTACTAGTAGTCTAAGCCTTGTGGAATATGTCATGAGAAATACTTTTTTAAAATTGCGTATTATTTGCATGTTATGTATCAAAATAGAATAAAGTCTTGGGGTTAATACAACATTTCTAACACTAATTCACTGTGGCGAAGTTGCTAGAGTTAAAGGTGGAGGCTAGATGTGGCTATATTTTCTTATCTATTCCTGGATCAAATGATGGGCCACGATTTAATGGTTATCTAGCTCCATCTCTTTCACTATTAGGTTGATGGATCCACATCTAGATATATGGCTCATATCATTGTATAACCCTTTGGACCTCCCAATGCCAGTCTGCCATTTGGCTAACACAATGCATATTTTATAACTAATTTCAAATTTGGCATTCTACTGCGCAGAACAGGACTATAAAAATCGAGATGAATTATATTCATATGTAGTTATTTTGTGGGATGTCCTACTCCTCAGTATTCCTTGGGCTCTCCAATCGGTGGGACGTCCCCCAAACGGGATCAGAGGCATCCTCACAAGATGCTCAGCCAACCTCATCTCTCTCCTTGTAACACAAAAAAGCAGTGGGTCTACTCCAGGCACCTCAGGGATGATCAAGCTTTTCATCTCTGGAGGGAGATGAAATGTGAAGCAAAAGATACTCATTTCGGCCATTCCTCCAATCTTGTTCTTTGGGTCATTATAGCACTATCTCTCTGTGTCCTAGCCCTCTGTCTCTCCCTGTGTCAAATAGGGCTGCAACGATCAGTCGATTAAGCGTTGACTAATTGATTATAAAATGAATCGGTAACTAATCTAATAATCGATTATTGCCAAGTAATTGAATCATTGTAATGTCAGCAGTTTTGTACTGGCACCCCTATTGGGCCATGCACATTTGATATTCATTAATACTTTCTGAATATGAATAAAATGAAATGGAGATAATTGATTAAAACATGAATATGAAGAAAACCATCTTATTTGTTGGTATATTTGCCATTTATGAATAACCAAATTTGACTATTTCAAGTTGTAAAGATTAATCTCTTGTAATTGTTGCTTGCCGTGACTATTTTGGGTATTTTTCTCAAAAAATATCCAACCAATTAATCGACTAATGGTTTCAATAATCGCCAACTAATCGACTACTGCAATAATCGTTAATTGCAGCCCTAGTGTCAAAGCACTGTCTGTCTTTCTCTTTGTCATAACTCTTTGGGTTACAGTCCCCTCTGTCCCTCACTCTGTGTCGGACTTGGAGAGATTTCTGCCTCTCTGTCACTTTTCCCCTTGTCACAGCACTCTCTGTCTCAGTGTCATTAGGACTGTGTCTCTTCCCGTCTGTCGCACTCTCTCCTCGACTCTGTTACTGCCCTCAGTCTCTCCGGATCGCTCACACCCTGTGGGCTGTGGCTTGGCTGTGAACTGGTGACAGGCTCAAAAAGTCTTGGGAGGTTTTTAAATAAGCACAGGCGTGTGCAACATGTCTCACTGTGATGTACGTGTCTGCCCCTAGATGACTGAAGGTGAGTGAAACACACACTTGCCAAGGGCGAGAGGCGAGAGAGACAAAGAACATCCCATCCCCTCCTGTCCCCAGACAACGAGACACGTGGCGACAGGCCTTCAGAGAGACAGAGTATGTATTCTAAATCAGGTCGGCCTATGATGGCTTGAACTAAGGAAAATAATACTATGACACACATTATTATTTACTAATCCTAAATACATTACTGTCTTATAAACACAGTCATTACATGACTGTGTGTGCCATAGATTGGGTGACCAGATGTCCCAAAATTGTGTGACACACTGTTGCACAATTTGAGTGTGTCCCGAAATTTAAACTTGTACCAAATAATAACTTTTCAACCCACACATCTCTAACTATTTGCGCAGCCCCAAATATGTTAAGTGGCTGCGTGCTGCCTCGGCTACAATATATCTATCTTGTTATCTTTCTGACATTATAATTCCATTCGATTGCAACAATAAGCATGAACAATGACCGGCGCACATTTTTCACTTTGACAAATGACAATAGCGACATGGCAGATCTGATATGTGTTATTTTCCGATTTCTCATGTTGCCACATTCAGCAACATCACTTCTTGCAACTTGCATATGACATACACATAGAATGGTTTCTGGCATTCAAATGAAATTGATTCAGAAAAAGATGAATCGATTTGGAAAAAAAAAAAGCTGATTTTCGTTTTCAAATTTTCTTTGCACAGTCCTGGTGTCACACATGAGTGAACAGTGTCTGATCCAAAATGTCAACATCAGCATCGTTATCAACTGGTATCTTCCAATACGAAGATCCCACAGTTTGGCATAAACCTAATCTCTAAATCACTCGTTCTTTGTAAACTTTTTTTTTTTTAGGTCATCCATCCATACCTGCCGCCAGAGAGCGCGCCAGGCCACCCTCCGCCACCATGGAGGAACCTCCTTCACTGGAGCGCCAGCCGTCCACTCTTCCCTTCTTTGACTCGTCACACGCCTTTAACCTGCTGCGCGGCATCCACGAGCTCCGTGCCGAGCGCAAGTTCTTTGACGTCACGCTGTGCGCCGAGGGCCGCGAGTTCTCCTGCCACCGCACGGTGCTCGCAGCTGCCAGCACCTACTTCCGTGCCATGTTTGCCGGCACTCTGCGGGAGAGCGCCATGGACCGTGTGGTGCTCCACGAGGTGTCGGCTGAGCTGCTGGGCCTGCTCGTGGACTTCTGCTACACCGGTCGCGTCACCGTCACACAGGTAGGAGCAGTTGTGTTTCTAGAGTTTTGGAACAGACATTCATTTTCGATAAAGATTTAATTATTGCATAAACGTTTGTGAATTTTTTGTGACCTATTTGGAAATCAGAATTCATCTTTAAATTTTGTAGCACAATCAAACAATATTTCAGCTGCTTCCCCTCCTCCCATCACTGCCCAACTACTTCCCTACAAGTGTTATTATATGCATAAAAATGCATATCATCAAAGACACCAAAATACACTTATAAAATGGTTATAATATAAAGTTTATGAACACAATTCTTCATGAAGAGTAGAGATCTAGAGTAGAGATTTATTTGACTATAATTATATTAGTAGATATAATTTGTACAGAATGTTTGTTGATTTCTCTGAATGGATTGTTTAGTGGCCAGGATCAGGAATTGGCCTGCATGCTTTATTTACTTGTCACTTTCCCCTCCTTGCACAGGACAACGTGGATTCACTGCTGCAGACAGCTGACCTGTTTCAGTTTCCCTCGGTGAAGGAGGCATGCTGTGCCTTCCTGGAGCAGCGCCTGGAAGTCTCCAACTGTCTCGAAGTGCAGGACTTCGCAGAGGCGTACGCCTGCCACGACCTGGCCGCGGCAGCCCGCCGCTTCGTACTGCGCAACATCATGGAGCTGGCGCAGAGCACCGACTTCACGCGCCTCTCGTGGAAGCGCTTGCTGGAGTACGTTTCCGACGACACGCTGTGCGTGGACAAGGAGGAGACGGCGTACCGCATTGCGGCTCGCTGGTTGAAGGCAGACCCCGCGCGCCGTCTCCATCGCTGGCCAGAGCTGCTCCAGCGCATACGGTTGCCGTTCGTCCGCCGCTACTTCCTCCTGGCCACCGTGGAGAGCGATCCACTGGTGCATCTGTCACCCGCCTGCCGTCGCCTGGTTCTTGAGGCGCGTAGCTTTCAGTCTGGCTCGTATGACCGCCATGATCGGCCGTGTCCACGTATGCGTCCCCGCCCCTCCACCGGTCTCGCGGAGATCTTGGTAGTGGTTGGCGGTTGCGATCAGGACTGTGATGAGCTGGTTACAGTTGACAGCTACAACCCAACTACAGGACAATGGCGTTACCTGGCTGAGTTCCCAGACCACCTTGGAGGAGGATATAGCATTGCTGCATTGGGCAACGACATGTATGTTACAGGTAGGTACATTTGCTGCTTCAAAAGTTGGGAATACAGAGTTTTTGGAATACAGAGTTTGCAAATTTCCATGTATGGTGAAAAAGTCAGTCCTCTCAAGATTGTGGGGCTCCCAGAGTAATGCACAGATTATTCCAGAGAAGTCTCCAGCGTAGATGGGTTGAGTTCACAGTTTGCTGTGATGTTTTTAATATACATACTTTTTTAATGTATTGGGTTTATGAGGAAAAACCAGTTAATTCTTAATTCTTTCAGGTTGACAAAGAGTGCATATAGCATAACAACAATGAACAGTAGGAGGTAACCAGGGTTGAGACCAGATGATCTGCTATGTGTTTTTTTCTTCGGTCAATTGTACAGACCTACTCTTAACTACTGCATTTTCTAGGTGGCTCTGACGGCTCGCGACTCTACGACGGCGTGTGGCGTTACAAGTCGAGTGTCAACGAGTGGACGGAGGCGGCACCCATGCTGCGGGCGCGGGAGTACCACAGCTCGTGTGTGGTGCGGGGCCGGCTTTACGTGGTGGCATCAGACAGCACCGAGCGCTACGACCAGGTAGGTCTGGACCTAACCTCAAAACTTCAAACGTCAAAATCATTGAGAAAGAAAATATCACAATTTAGGGCTGGCTCGGTGGTGAAAAATGCTATTGACACCACAGCCTGCAAATATATCAACCGACTATTTTTACTTTGATTTGGTTCATTATTGTTATAAGACCTTGCTGAAATGTCAGTGAGAGGAGGAGAACTCGTGACACTGCCCGTACCTGTGAGCTAACAAAATACTCTTCTTTACCATAGATACTAATGTATGTTTGTGTTTCAATCTATAAAACAAGACCCAGGACTGCTGGGAGGAGCTGCCGGCTATGCCTCACTCCATGGATAACTGTAGTACCACAGCGTGTGGGGGTCGTCTCTACGCTATTGGTTCTCTGACCGAGGAAGAGACCATGACCATTCAACGGTACGACGTCGATGCTGGCCGCTGGTCCGTGGTGGGTGCCGGCACCCTTCCCCCCTGGTCGTACGCTCCCAAGACAGCCACGTTGGATGGGAAAATCTACTTCATCAGGTAGGCTTTAAACAGTTTATTAACTATTTCAGTTCCAACACAACGCAAAATATATGCACTAGAGTAGACTAACAGAAGCTGTCTTTGATGCAGGGATGATTCTGCCGAGGTGGATGTCTACGATCCGAAGAAGAATGAGTGGGGAAAGATCAGTCCAATGAACCAGGTAATTGGAATTAGTGACCATGATCATAGACCTCTGGTGTATCTGCTGTTATCTCTATTAGACCGGTCATGTTTTGCCTTACATTACATGAATGTTATTAGCAGTGTTGATAATTCATGTTATCATTCTGATCATAACATTTACATAACTTATATTTGATTTTTGGAAGCAATAATTGCATTTCATCTCATAGCCAAGTGATCCAAATATTGTTTAGTAAACTACTTAATACTACATATTAAGCAACTATAAAAACATTGATCATGACATTGACTGTTAAAAACGTGTATACTTTAATCTTCCTTTCTATGGTCACATTTTTCTATTCATAACTATAGTTTTTATTATATATTATTTTACATAATGATTATCATTTTTGTATTATAATTGACATAATTTTAATAATCCCTTGAATTGCTTATCTTCTGAGATAATTGTTTATACCTGTGCCCTAACACGTGAAAAGTTCATTACTCAACACTTACAGCGGTTTTTAACCATTACCTTTGGTGTTCCTCTCCTAGGTTCATGTGGGTGGAAGCGTTGCCGTGCTGGGAGGGAAGTTGTACGTGTCCGGGGGCTACGGCAATACCTTCGAACTGTCAGACGTCGTGGAGGCCTACGACCCGGCCGCCGCGACCTGGAGCGTGGTGGGCCGCATGCCCCAGCCCACCTTCTGGCATGGCAGTGTCAGCATCTTCCGCCAGTTCATGCCTCTCGTGGCCGACACCTTCCTGCCCTCGCAGGCAGACTCCCCGGACGCCGCCGACCTCACACTACCGCCACGCTCAGTCCGCCGAGATCCACGGTATCGCGAACTGTTGGACAATCACCGGAACGCCGTGCAACACAATCAGAACCAGAACGATGTGAATCAGAACCCAGACATCGATAACCCACCTCTCTGAGAAGCTTCTGTGACCAGACACAAAGAATTGCAAAGTTCAAGGAGAGCCTGGGGAAGTCATTGGAACTGTTCCTGGCGCCGTGCTGTGGACAAAGTCACGTCATTGAAATGACCACACAGACGTCAATCACCGGTTACAAGTGCTCCTCGGCATATAGAATACATGTCCAAAGGAACATGTCGTTGCCAGCTCACCTTTAGAGCCTTCTGTGCTTGTTTATTGTTTGTCTTGAGCACTATTGGTGTGTGTGTGTGATGTTTGCAGACCAAACTGTGATTGCATCTCCTGTATATCATAATTATATATAGGAATATATTTGCGATGGGATGTTTGACTATTTCTTAAATGGCAGCATTACACAAGTGATGTTATCGCCGCTTAGATTCCTCGTTGGTTGTTATTGGTGTTCCATTTAAATTTGGCACCCGGAAATACGTTGGGAGACTGTGAAGGAATCTGAATTATTTCTATTCTATATATATGAAGCTCTTTGCAGCTCCTCAACCCGCGGGGCCTTCTTGAAGGGTTTGTCAACAAATTTTGTTTGTCAAAGAATTTACAGACTGACTCCAAATGAAGATGACCACTAGATTGAAGCACTGTTTTGCAACATGTTTTTACAACCAGTTTTTTTTTTTTTACAGTTTCGTAAAAGAAATTGTGTCGCGTTGCAAAAGTCACATCGCAGACACAAGACACGGAGACACTTTGCTCTGACTTTTGAAACCACAATTTGTGCTAACTCTGATTCAAGGGGAACGACAGATAAAGGCAAATTCATATGAACTTTCGGACAGGGCTTTAATCCTATCCACAACTGCGTGATTTGACCGGTCACATAAAATAATTTCAGCTGGAAAGGTTATGACTGACTGTTCCTGATATCAGAATGAAGAGCAAAATGTGTTTTGGATTTTGTGATGAAGGATGATTATTTCTGTTTTGGACCAGAAGATGTTTTTATGTTTGTATGTACACTTTTGTTGTATCTTACATGACATTTCAGCAATGACAAATAATCCACAAGATGGCGTACCTTTATAAGCTCATCCCCAAGATTTCAGAAATGTGGTAATGAACATACAAATACTCAACATAAGGTATATCGTAAACATTTTTCAACTGCACAAGCCTGATGGGTCTGAGATATCGATATTTTCAGTGCAATACGATGTACACAACATTGAGAATGAAGTAAAGCCAATAGTTTGAAACTAGTATTTATATGCCTAGTTATTTGCTTTTGATACTTACTGTTTGGTTTAGCTGGAGAACTGAGCATAGACATACGTAGAAACTCTCCAATAACGACAATCTTATTGTCTATTTTTGATCAATGCGTCATGCAGTGGATAACAGCGATTGTCCACTATGTTCTGCACCATGAACGTACTACCTAGCTATGTCCCCTAAAAATAAAGATTTCAAATTTTTTGGAATATATTGCTTCTAACCTTTCTGCTAGAAACAGAAAAGAAGCCTTCGGCCAAAAGCTTGTATTTTTGTAAAAACCTCTGCAGAAGTATTTGGCAGTACTTGTTCAAAACTAATAACTAATGATACTACTAATGTTCTAATTCTAATACTTCTAATGTTCTTCTAATTGTGCCAACACTGCAAGAAGTGCACATTTAGTCGACTGCAGTCAATTCAGAAGCGCAATGCATGGTAAGGCCAGCTGCCAAATATTAAGGTGCCATAATCACCATGTGTTCACATCCTTTATACTAGTACCTGCGACTCTTTAGTGTCCCTGAATGGACAGCTGAAAACACCCACAAATCTATTTTAAAAAAAAAGGGGGGGGGGTATGCATGTACTGTATGGGGGCATACATGCACAGAAAGTCAAAGAAATCTAAATTAAACTGCCTTATTTTTGGAATATATAGCATGATATTTTAGCGGCTCCATTTTGACTCACTATTTCGGGTTCCTGACCCTGCTTTATACACTACATTGAGGTACCGAGCTGCAACATAACTTTCCTTGTGCGATAAGGTTGCAGATAAGGTGCCATACCATGTGACAATCTGACATGAAGAACACAAAGTGGAATCAAAATGTGGAATTGTATTTATTATTTATTCAATCGAGTGCTGCATCGTGGCCACAACTGGAAGTGAATGCTATTTTTAAGATTTGTTTTGTATTTCTAATGTATTTTATTATTTGTAATGGATTTGCGTGTGGGTGTGATTTTATTTTTATACGTTTGTGTGTGTATATAATTTGTCTTGAGTGGTTGATATAAGGTTGTGGGGGTTGTTTTGTCCATTGAAATGAAAACGCTGGTCTCCTTGGTTGACACTTGGCACCTAAGGGCTGGATGGTTGAAAAACCTTCTTTTGAAATGCCAAAAGCCAGCATGGAAGAGTAGGCTGATTAACATGGAAATGTTAGTGAGCAATAAGCAGAAGGGGTGGGGGGGATCGGTTGAATCTGCATCATTGGGCAAAGACTTCAACTCTAAACTGTGCTTCATGCACTGTTGAAGGATATCACTAAGCCGACAATATGCACCGCACTTTTTTTATAGCACTCCATTCACTTCTAGGCGTCTGTTGTAGTGATCAATGTATACTTTGAATAGTCTCAATAGATGCACATTTTTCTTTTTAATTCCAACACTATGCTGTCACATGATGAACAGAACAAGATCCGAGTGAGATTTGTTAGAATTCTAAAATGTTTGTTTTACTTTACTACAAGGAAGCTGCTAAAGGTGCTTTCATACACTACACTGCACATCCTTGCTAAGGTTTTACGTTTTTTTACAAGTTGCAAACCTCTGTTGTGGTTCATACAAGTTGAATCTGTGGGAATCTTAGGCAGGCATAATTAGGTTTGGCAGCAATTGTTTCACTTTTATGGCAAGTTAATATCTGCTTCAAATATTGGTTATCTGCTTTGGAAAAAATGTGTATGGTATTTAGGGCATTGGAGCTAGAAAACTGGATGGGGTGCTATGAGATCATGTGTGTGATAATCAGTATTTATGATTGCGTGTGCAAATTCAGTTGCATTCAACATGTTGGACATTGTAAGGGACTTCCTGTAGAAGTAGCTATGTAGGATTTTCAATAATATTATACACACGGTGGAGCAGTGCAGAATCTTAAGACATGCTTGGACAAAACGAATAAACAGTCTGAAAACACATTGGAAAACCTGAATTATTCAATTTATTGTGTAACGCATTGTTTGAACATGGTAAGCGTCATGTCATGAAATGTTCATTGAAACGTAACGTACCAGAGTATACATATTGATATACTATGTTACTGTTCCTTAACTCAATTACCTAGAGTTCACAGAACTGATTGGTTGGAAAAGATGAAGCTTGATTTCTGATACACATTTTTTATAAAAGCCTTTTAAGATTTCTGCGCTTTTATGCTGTCATTTGCCCCCATTTTTAAATGAAATTATTATTTTATTTTTAAATTCAGACTACAAATTCCAGGAGTTCCATCCCTGAATTTCGCCTCAAACCTCTCTACCTTAATGAAAGGTAGAGAGAGAAGAATGGAGTGTCTCTTTTATGTTGTAGCAACCACACCATTACCTGCTGTGTGAGACAATGCTATTCTGGTTTCCTACCATGAGTTTGCTATACTGACGATCTTCCTCACACAAGTCAAATATGACTTATGTATGAGAAGCACTCAGGTCTCAAGTAGGCAAAATGAGTCATGTTCAGAACTGTCCCTTGTTCTTCAATAATCTGTTTGTGAAGAATGACCCACTGAAGTTGTAGCTAATGATATTTGAAAAGTTAGGAATAATTTTTGTGGAATGCATTTTTGTGGTCCAGCCTTACAGATACTGCCTCCAGCACCCTACAAATAGTTTCTAACCTGGCAAGCCAAACCAAACGAATCGTCTTATGTGTGCGATGCACAAACAATTCATTGGGTCTGGCTTGCCAGGCTACGTCATTTCCAAGACTCTATAGTAACATTTTCAGCTTTCGCAAAAACAGTAACATACAGCGGGGATCAAATGAATAAACTCCTCGTTGGGATTCCTGTACACTACCACTACGCCGTTGGAAGTGCATATGACTCGAGAAAACGAGAAAATGCTGAGGTAATTAAACAACCCTTTGAACAAAAAAAACAAGAGCTTTAGAACCAGACTTTCAGGCTCGGCCGCTGCCATACTTACAATTGAATTCCTTAACATAATTCTAATTACATTAAACTATGATAATGAAAGGTTATTTCCATGTTTCAAAGCTAAAGGGGCTGTAGGATCATGTAATACATGATAAAATTAACCGTTGCCTCCGAGCACAATTCTGTGCATGAACATCATAGGCCAGTGGTTGTCAAAAACTTACCACCTGAGAAACTTTTCAGTGGTCCAAGTACGATCACCATGATGACCGATTTTAAAATATATCCATATACGCCTTCTTAATTAGCTTCAAAACGCACAGATTGAAGCTGAACCCAGACCAAATGATCGTTCCAGTCGCGTGCGATGCGTGGACGATTTCATCATTTGTTCTGGCTAGCCAGGCTAATAGTAAGGCACCGAGGGAAGCCTTGTTGATACCATTTCTTTGGATTAATCGAGGTGGAGGACCTCTTTCAAAGAATGGCTCAGGATGGTGTCATGCCCCTGAAACTTGAAGTATCCGCTGAACTTCTTCCGCTGCAGCAGAAGAGGGAACCACAGCTCGTCATCCTTCCACATCAGGCTGAAGGGGATCTGGTCTGTGCTGAACCACTGTGGACGCATCTCTGGAACAGAGAGAGAGAGGTGTATATATGAGCAATTTTGATTTTTTTTTGTATGAATCTTATTCTTAATTGGGTTTTATTTTATCGGGAACGGAAAGTAATCTAACTCGTTAGATGCTTCAATCAGTAATCCACTACTATTACTTTTTAATGTCAATAACAAGTAACGATACCCAACTGTGTCAATGGCTGCCCAACTAGTGTATCCATGAACGGAGGCATTAAATGTGCACATTGTAAGGTACTTGCAGACTATGGTTTTGTGTCAACATACCATCAGACTCTGTGGGCTCTCCGTGGTAGGAGTCGGACCTAAAGACGTGCACGTCCATCAGCTCGGTTTCTCCGACAAACTCAAACTTCAAGTTCCCGATCTTCTCCAGGGTGTCCACTTCTAGACCACTCTCTTCCTTCAGTTCTCTGGATGAAAAGATCATACGTTTCAATAAGAGCTGCACATGATTAAATCGATGATAATCGATTATTGAAATAATCGACAACTAATTTGATAATTTACTAATCGGCAGCGATTAATCACTTCCTTGTTTGGTCCATCTTCCACTGAAATGTTTAATATTTGTTTTTCCCAATTCCGAGGGTCGTGGTCCCAATACAATAAAGACAACACGTAAGCTTATGTTACAATTTAGCACAAAAGAGTAGCTCACAGTGCTAATACAAAAAATGGAAACATGTTTGCAAATATTAATATGGCAAACTTGTGATAATAATAAGCGTAAATAATTGATCCGATTCTACTTTTTAAATGAACGGATTAATCGATTGTCAGTAAAAATGGATGATCATCGATTGATCATCCATGATCAATATAATCTTTAGTTACAGCCCTAGTTTCCATATTCATTGGCAGTGCACCATGTGCGAGCCTGCGACCATTTGCACCCTCACAATGCAGGCATTATTGACTGGAGGCTTTGAAGTGAACAAAAATATTTAACGCAGCACCCAGTGTCCCATATTCAGAGTGGCTGGTGGGACTGAAATATGGGACAAACTGGTCCCAAAATAAACACGAACAGTACGTTATCTTAATTCAAGGGGCTAGTGGGAAGCATACTGCTAGCCTAGCCTGCGTCAGGGAATACAATTTGAAATGAACAAACGCAAATAAAAAGAGACTTCTCTGCCTCCATACCGCCTTGCTGCTTGTTCGATGGTCTCTTCTGGTTGCACTTTGCCCCCAAAGCCGTTCCACTTCCCTGCCCCAAAGCCCCGCTTCTTCATCCCCAGTAGAACCCGGCCAGGTTGGACCACCAGGACCAACGTAAGCAGCTTGGAGGTCAACATCTGACCGGGACCAGAGTAGTGACGCTTGTCCTGGAGAATATGTATTTTCGAAAACACATTAAGATTAATCACATGATACTCACTGAGAGCCAATCACATACACCAACACCAAAATACGACTACGAAACTAAATGTATTTGTTCCCCAACTTCCCTTTCACACAATACCAGACTGTTTCATTTGGAAATTAATTGCAACACCATTTTTGATCATTATCATGAACCAATCATTAAGTCATTATGACTTGAATAAATAGATGAGATCTGAGAGACTCCATTGTGTGACATCACAATGACTTTGCTGTGGGCAGACTTGATCTTGATCTGACATGCTCAGAGTTTGGTAGTGGGTCTGAACTCTGACGCTCTCCTAGGAGGAGGAGATGTGTACGTACTGGAGATTAAATAATGCCTCAGCTATTTTAGCTGAAGAGAAAACTGAGTCGACCTCTATTTATCTTCTATACGCATCGACCTCGTAACAATAATTTATTAAATGCTATTTAAAAATTACCATCTTGAATTTAACATGAACGTTCACAAGTACATATATCCATCTCACCAAGAAGGCAACCGGGGCCGAGATGCCGATCACAGAACTATCGCAGTACAAGAGCTAGCGTTTCCAGCCCGTAATAGCGACGGCAGAGCACTCTCGTGTTATTGACGCATTGCTAATATACAGTATATTCTATCAGTGGAGTTGTCAGCGTGGCGCCAAATGGACCAAACGTCGTCACCGTCAAATAGCCTCGGCATGAAACATAGCCTAGTATGCGCTATACATGTTTAACCTGGCGACCCAGAACCAACGCAACGTTCACGCATCGCACATCGCTAGACGTTGCAATGGGGGTTTCTCAACTCGTCTTTTGGGCTTGCCGCGCGTGCGTGCGCGTGCGTGTGGTCATATTTCTGGGTCGTCCGAAAACGATTCATACCAAACGTTGTTATACCACGAAACATCAATTAAAGTAATCTTTACAATACGCCGATTGAATTGGATAACAAATACAACTAAAACACATCAATTTAGATGTTACATAAGATATAATGTGCAATCTAGTATGCAGTAAAGAATATTTCAGAATTATGTTTGTTTTTGTGCATTCGTTTTAGAGAAACATGCATTTCTAATAAAATAGGAGTCTGTAAATTATTGTTTCCAAACAAACATTCATTTACA
>OMKY01255092.1:0-14103 GCA_900302395.1 Bregmaceros cantori
TGGGATTAAGAGTCAGGGGGGAGACATTGCAGAAAAGCCGGACAGGGGATTTGAACCTACGGCACTGCTGGACCTGGGGGACGCGCTCTCTACCCGCTCGGCCACAGCGCACCCCCCCAAATGTTACATTTTTAAATGCCTCTTGAAAGACACACTGCTTTTCCCTGCCGTTATTTTTCTTGGGCAAATTTTAACTGGCGGGGTTGACGTATTTCTTGAAATGTATTTTGTATTAAAAAAAATAGATTTTCATAAATAAAGTTGAATTAAAATTGAATCATCACATCTGCGTCATGTCATCCCGGACTTGGACCAACCGTCCGCAACCCCCCTCACTGCAGCCGTCTCTCCATCCATCCCATCGCCCTCCCCAGGTGACTCTCTTCATGCATAAAACAATCAGCGCGGAGCCAGTCCCACGCGGTACGGCGACCTGTTTCAACGTACCGTACCACATGCGTCCACACGAGGGAGGCCCCTCTGTCGCTAGGCAACAATAGTATGATCTCCCTCCCCACACCTACCCAACCGCGTTTTTTACGCTCGCTGCTCGAGCCGCCCGGGAGAGTTATATACGAAGTGCATGGCTGTCATATTAATACAAATAGCCACGCTGCGTGCTGCCGCGGGGCCATGCAGTATGCATGGTGCTGCTTTTATGAAAGATGCTTCCGTCTGCGCACCGTGACGGGGAGGCAGGCCGGGAGACGGGTAGTACGACCGCCAGACAATCAACTCGTCACCCGTCATTCCGCTCGGTACGCGGTTGGCACACGGCGTCCCTGCCTTAGAAATTCTGCGCCTTTTCCCCGCGTAACATTAGGGCTCTCGATATATGAATGATGCTCGTACTGTCAACCGGGTTCTAGGGGTGTAAATCGCACCCATCGTGGCGATTCAGTATCGACTTCCTGACCCAACGATTCAATTTTTTTCGATGCTCAAGAATTCACCACGATTCGATACGATTCGATTACATTTATTTATTTAATTTTACCCAAAGGGCTAGTAGACATTGGAGAAGGAGGTCATGAGTGAATGTACAACCTATCCATTTTTTCTCCGCTGTCTCACTCTACTGCTTCTGCTCCACCATGGCCATAGACTGTATATAAACACAGTGGCTGTGTCCGAAATCGCTCCCTAACCCCCATATAGTGGACTATATGGGGTGCACGCCATTTTGTAGGGGTGTCCGAATTCTCCATGTACCCTAGATAGTGCACTGAAAGTATCCCACAATGCACCACGAAATGTAGTGAGCATCGGATGTACCCTAGACGGAGCAATATAACCCATAATGCATTGCGAGACGTTTTAAAAATTACCTAAACTTAAAAAAAAATGCCGCGGCGGGAGTAAATAGCGACCGACTACGGCAAATATGTATAAATGTAAATACTTTTGACTTTTTGTGATGATTGTTGAATTTTGTCTTTTTTTTTTATAATTATGTTATATAATAATTTTGACGGCGCCAACTCTAGTGTCCGAAATCTCGGCCGTTGCTGTTGAGTGCACTATAAGTGAGTGCACTATATGGGGAGGGTAGGGACTAGGGGATAGGGAGCGATTTCGGACACAGCCTATATAACATTAAATTTCACTGTCCCTACTTTGACAGTCCCACATTGGGAAGTTGCAGAAAATGGCCGCCCTACACTGTGTACCAATACTTGTTCTATTTCACAAAGCAGTATTTTGCCGATGATTAAGGGACACAAACAGACTCACAGTCCGAGCGACTTCGCCGCATGGATTTCTCTGCGTGCTGATTGGCTAATCGATGCCCCCGATGAAGTGAAGGCCACGCGAGGCTCTATTCAAAGGCCTCGCGGAGAGCAGATTGGCTCTCCCCAACCTCTCACCCGGACCAGCCAATTGGCCCTCACCAATCTGTCATTGGGCAACCTCTAATGGACACTGGATGGCGTAGCAATTAGCACGGCCTGTTTTGTATGCATGTTAAGCTAAGTAGATACCAGAGCTGTCTGCACGACCAAACAATCGTTTTTTTTTTGTTTTTTTATTGTCGTTTTTTCTTTCCTGCGGTGCTGCACGAGATCGTTGCCCCCTCGTTAGCCCGATGGCGGTTAGCACCAGGAATTGAAAACAAAATTATTTGGTAGGTTTAACGTTGTTGTTCTCTGAACTGTTCTGCCACCAAAATATCGGCTCTGAACCGGTTTGCAACGCAAGCATTTTGTCCGTTCTTAAAGTTCCTTATTTTGTGCAATGTTTAAGTTTAGATATAGTTTATACAGAATATATTTGGTGGACTTTCAAACTACAGTGTAACTGTATTAAAGTTAAAACTGGCTTTAAAATGCGCGACATTCGCTTCCTCGTCTGTCCACAAGATGGAGCCCCAGATGCATGGGGCTTGACGACTGACAGTGAAAGTGGATAGAAATAGTCTCCCAGACATAGGATATGTTCAAATATATTGAAAACAAAAATAACGGAAAAAAATAAATAAATAAAACGTTATTAACCGGTTTTGTGGATTTCATAATGTTCCCTTCCTGTTCCAGAACAATTGAAAGAATCTTTTTCCGTTTCCTCGTAAAAGTCTGTCAAATTCTTTTCGTTTTTTGTTTTTGTTCCTTGAACCGGTTCGGAGCTCTGGTTAGCACCAAACGTGCGACTGGCGCAAGCTTCTGTTTCCTGGAATGGTTTTCTCCTCTGCTTGCCGCAATTTATATCTGAAAAGAGTGAGAGAGAATGATGGAGAGATATGACAGAATGATGGGTCGCGGGTGAGGGAGTGAGTGAAATATCAGTGTACGGAGTGAATGATAGAGAAAGATATCGTAGACACAGAGAGCAAGAGGGTGTGAGAGAGAGAGAGAGACCGAGAGAGAGAATGAGAGACACCCCTAAACATGTTGAGCATGTTTTTTTACAACCCATTAAATGCGCAGAAATTACATGAGGTGGTCCCCTAACGAGGACTGACATATGCGCGCGGCAGTTAGCAGCTAGCATTAGCGTTGGCCACCACTGATGAAGTGGGACGGGGTCCATGGGGGAGGTATCAGGCCTAATTAGCTGCTAATCGGCCCTCGCGCCGCTCGTCGCAGCATGCTAACCAACGCCCTCTCAGGGCTGCAGTATCACAGCTGGCAATTTGCCGCCGCGATTAGCGTCGACTGTGCGGACACTCTGGCGAGAGTTAGACACCGCGGTGATTGAGGTTAGCACGCTAGCACCAGTGGCTGCTTCTCTATTAAGCAACGCGTGCGTTTGTGTGTGTGTGCTAGATGCTAAACATTGCCGAGTTCCATATCGCGCACTTGTGTCTTGCACTGAAATATAGTGGTCCGTGTTTCAGTGCGCTGAATTTTAGTGCACTCTGTCGCTGTTTAGTACCGTCTCAAATTGAATTCTTCCGTTTTGCACTTACCGAAATGACGCTGTGGCACTTCGACACGTCTCGCTAGCAAATTGGGGCGGCCCCGGAGGACGGACTACAAATAGCCTACAACCCGTCAGTGGATTTGACGTGGCTCTGTGCTCGTGTGCAATGGCAGCGTCACTCCATTTCTGCTACGCAGGCAACATGGCGGACGGTTTGAGACATTTGTTGGGCATCTTCTGTGCACTTTACGTGCACTGGAGTTTACCAACTCTGGACTGCGCCATATATGCTGGAAATAGTGCACAAAGTGTACAAGTGTGCCGTTTGAGAGAAAGCACATGTTCTCTGTGTTCGCGTGTATGTATGTAATGGGTGCACCGGGGGTTCTGCGGGATAAACTTCAGACACCCAACGCATGATAGGTTAGAATCAGATCCTGGGAAAGTGAGAGTTCCCACAATGCAACGGGCTGGGATAGGAGTTAGAGTACCATGACTGCCGAGACATTGCCTAACAGGGGACTTTATACGCAGTCGATTGCCTACGTCAGGGATATTCAACTACTTTGCTCTGAGGGGGCTGGAGCAGATGCCGGACTGCACCAACCCCTATCTATCTATCGATCTATCTATCGATCTATCTATCGATCTTTACAGTGACGAGGAGTAAAGCATTCAATAACAGTTCTATTATGTTTTGCCATTGTCAGGGCTCCGAACCAGTTCAAAGAACGAAAATGAAAACCGAAAACGAACAGAATTTTATGGAATTTTATGAGGAGCGGAAACGGAAACGGAAAAAGATTTCTTCAAATGTTCCGGAACAGAAACGGAAAATTATGAAATCCATATAAACGGTTAAAAACGTTTTTTTTTTCTGTTCTCTATACATTGGAATATTTCCTATGTCTGGGAGACTATTCCCGTTGTGCATCCATCCAACTTTCACTGTCAGTCATCAAGCCCCATGCATCTGGGGCTCCATCTTGTGGACAGACATGAAAGTGAATGTAATGGCGTTTCAAACCCGGTTTCACGTTAATACAGTTTCACTGAAGTTTGAAAGTCCACCAAATATACTTTGTATTAACTATATCTAAACGTAACATTGCACAATATAAGGAACTTTAAGAACGAACACAATTTTTGCGTTCCGAACCGGGACCAATATTTTGGTGGCGGAACGGTTCCGAGATCGAAAACGTTAAACATAGGCCTGCCTGAACCATTCAGAACGGAACTTTTAAAAAATGAATTCGTTTTCAAGCCCTGGCCATTGTTATGACTAGCGACAATGTTTTCGGGCTCCTTCCCGAGACTAGTCAGTTCAGTTCGGTTCTGTTCATTTCAACTAAATATTAATTTCAGTTAATGGCCGCGGCTTTTAGGCCGGTGAGACTTATATAACTATTTTTCCATGTTTTCTTGAAAATGACGGCGTTTAGAGAGGTGCGTTCATTGTCCGAAAAATACGGTAACCTGTTATAGTTAGTTAGTGCCTATGTGATGCATGTGAGTAAAAACACATGAGTGAAAATATTCATAGTTTCAATCAGGGCTTTGAACCAATATTTTTTCCCCAGCTTTTCGTTCCGAACAGAAACAGAATTATAACGTTTCTGGTGTTCCACCAATAAATTGGCGTTCCTGAACCGGTTAGAACAAAAAAATATTGTTCCCGGAACAGTTAATTTCATTCCTGTCAGCTGTTTAGTGCTATGTAATATATGTTGCGGTGAACCCAAAGCGACTCGCTACAGAGGCCCGTTGGTAGCGCTCTACAGCCGAGATCTCGTTGCGTGTCGGGGCGAACCCACAACAACATGCTGCGTTATCCCCAAGTGCACTCCTTTGAGGAAGAAAATAAAACCGGTATTAACCGGTTACCATTATTTTAAAATAAGTGTTCCTGTTCCGGAACATAAAAAATAATAACGTTTCCGGTTTCGTTTCTGTTCCCTGGAAAATACTAAAAGTTCCCGGTTTTTGTTTTCGTTCCTTGAACCGTTTCAAAGCCCTGATTTCAATATTTCAATAACAATATTCAGAGGCACGAGTTGGTGCAGTACCAGAGCCTGTGGAGGAGAAGAAGATTCCGGACTTCCATAGGGCAATGGACATGCAGTGTGTGCATGTGTGTATGCACGTGTGTGTGTGTGTATGTACGTGTGTGTATGCATGTGTGTCTATGTAGTCATGTATCTGTGAGTATGTGAGTGTGTACATTTCTGTGTGTGTGTGTGTGTGTGTGTGTGTGTGTGTGTCTGTATGAATGTGTGTTTAGTCATGTGTGTCTATGTGAATGTGAATATGTGTGTGAAAATTGTTGTGTGGATGTGTGTGTGTAATTTTGTGCGAGTGTGTGTGTGTGCAGTGGTGTGTGTCCTCTAGCGTGTGCATCAGTTTCTGGCTGTGACACAAAGTGCTTGGGGCCAAATGGCGATGCAGCGTGTGAGCAGTGCTTTGCTACGCGCGCACAAACACACATACACACACACACACACTCACAGACACACACAGACAAGTGTACAGTCGTGGCCTCACAAACACACACACACACACACGTCGTTGCACACACTTCCACTCGCGTGCCTGCATGGAAAATCGAAAGCAAGAATGGAAGGGATGAGAGAGTGAGACAAAGAGAGAGAGAGTGTGAGGAGAGATAGAGGATTGAAGAGAAGGAAGTTCTAGCGACAGACTGAGGGAAAGAAAGAGAAGGAGAGAGGAAGAGAGATTGGAAGTAGCTTGATTCGCCACGTTGCATATGCACGCAGCATACACACATGGAATTTATGACCCGACATATCTGGTGAACTTTGTAATAACACAGTAATAACAATGTAATGACAATTGAAAATAAAGTAACGTGGCACAGTGGCAGGTATTAACATTCTAAGTATAGGTAGTACAAGGGGCAAGACAACAAATGTTGGATCGCAGTAATGCAAAGTATGCAACGGCAGTCTACAAAAAATGTGCTTTAACAGTGTTAAATGCTGTACTATACAGAGTGAGAGAGAGAGAGAGAGAGAGAGAGAGAGAGAGAGAGAGAGAGAGAGAGAGAGAGAGAGAGAGAGAGAGGGCAATAGGAAGAGAAAAAGAGATTAATTGAAAGGGAGAGAATGCGAAGAGAATGATAGATGAAATGAGAGTGAGACTTTAAGAGACGTGGAGATTGAGGGAGTATTCCGCGAAGGTTCCAGAGGGAAAGAGACAGACAGTAAGATAAAGGGAGAGAGAGGAAGAGACAGTGAGGGAGAGAGAGAGACAGGGAGAGAGAGAGAGAGACAGTAAGATAGAGGGAGAGAGGAAGCAGATACAGAGAGAGTGACAGAGAGAGAGTGAAGGAGAGAGAGTGTCAAGGAAGGGAGAAGGGAAGAGATGGAGAGAGACGTAGAGAAAGAGAGAAACAGCAAGAGAGAGAGAGAGAGAAAGAGAGAGGGGGGAAAGAGAGATATAGACTGTCGGGGAGAGCGAGAGAGAGAGAGAGAGAGAGGGGAGAAAGAGAGATTATAGACTGTCGGGGAGAGAAAGAGAGAGAGAGAGAGAGAGAGAGAGAGAGAGAGAGAGAGAAAGAGAGGGAGATAGGGAGAAAGAGAGAGAGAGAGAGAGAGAGGGAGAGGGAGGGAGAGAGAGAGAGAGAGGGGAGAAAGAGAGATATAGGCTGTCGGGGAGAGAGAGGGAGATAGATAGAGAAATAGAAGAGGAGCGTTACGCCGATTATCTAACCGTAAAACGCCTCGTGCACTGGCATGGGTTCAATGCCCACATCAACACCACTAACCGGTCCAGTCGACCATCCCGCCCTCCTCCCTAACACCCTCATCCCGGCCTCTCCTCACAACGCCCCCCGGGGGGGCGCGGGCCGCTGTGCTGATGCGCCGCGTCCGAACAGACCCCGCAGGGCAGGGCAGCTAATCAGTGTGCATTACTGTGCCTGCTCCAACGGCGTGTCAGAGGGGGGCGCCGCTGTGAGGAGCTTGTGCTGGAGCGGTCAGCGGTCGCCTTCGGGGGTAGAGTGGGAGTTTGGGGAAGACACAGGCGGAGTCGGGGGGGAGGTTGGGGGTTTGGGGGGTGGAGACACTGTACGTCCCGGGTCCTGTCATTGCGTGATTGGTGGAGCGCGGCAGTCATGTGGGCAGTTGCGTTTTACGAGCGGAGGATGGCACGGGAAATTGGAGTGCAATGGAATGAAACGGGTGTTAAAGGAACAGTATGTAATATATTTATTGTTATAGTGGAAATCACCTTTGTGTGTGTGTGGGTGTGCGTGTCATGTGTGCGCATGTGAAGTTTGTGTGTCGATCCATTTCCGCACGCACACGTGGTCCGGTGCGTCTCGCAGCTTGTCAAAAAATCCCGAGATTAGATTTATTTGTTTTTGGATTAAGATATAAACCTCACCAAACTCAAACGTAAAAGTGTAATACATTTACAGCGTCATAAAACGCCAATATATGACTGTGCGCTCGTGTGAGAGTGTGCATTTCTGTGTTTGTTGTGTAAACAAAATAAGATTTGTAGGAAACATGCTATGAACTGTATTCAAACGAACAAATTAACATATCCGTGTTTCTCAGAATTTGTAAATATTGAAAATAGATTGATGTTCATATTAAAATGCAAGTTAGTGTAACGTTTTAAAAAAGGATGGTGGTAACTTGCGGTGTGCTATTACACACCCAAATGCTCTTGTGTGGATCTGTGCCCCATGAACTCACTATTTAATAATCTGCGGAATCTGTTCCATCTACTCATCTGTCTAGGACCTCTGAGTGAATGCAGCCACCCCATTGGTCCAGAAGAACACGTCACCACATTAGTGAGCGACACAAAGTTATATTTCGGTTGATCTCACGGTGTGCGTTTTGTGCGACGTCTGCAGCCACTTTGGTTCACTACGGTGACTTTACACAGCTATACAGACACTGGAAGTGTATATCAGATCTCTCAGCAAAATATTACTCAAGTAAAAGTAAAAAGATGTCATCCAAATACTCAACAAAAAAAGTTA
This sequence comes from Bregmaceros cantori, assembly GCA_900302395.1. Taxonomy (NCBI): domain Eukaryota; kingdom Metazoa; phylum Chordata; class Actinopteri; order Gadiformes; family Bregmacerotidae; genus Bregmaceros; species Bregmaceros cantori. Next base: position 8,378 of record OMKY01255092.1, read on the forward strand.
CTCAAGTAGCAAAAGTATTAAGTAACTTTCAGTAAAAATAAAAATTGGAGAGAGAGAAAGAGAGAGAGAGACCGAGAGAGCACCAGAGAGGGAGAGAGAGTGCCTGAGACGGGGAGAGAGAGAGCGAGAGTGCCCGACAGAGAGACCGAGAGAGCGCCCGAGAGAGAGAGAGAGAAAATGCCCAAGAGAGAGAGAGAGAAACCAAGAGAGAGAGCACGATATAGAGAGACGGGGAGGGACATAGCACTAGAGAGAGAAAAAGACAGCGAGAGAAAGCGTGCCTGAAAGAGAGAGAGAGCTATGATATCAACATATTTGCCAACAGTTGCCAACGGGTGTCGCTAAAGGCGACACAAAGTTAAAGTAAAGAGTAGTGAAGTGCTGACATGTCAGTAAAAAGTTGTTGTTTTTTTCACCTCAAATTTACTTGAGTAAAAGTAACTTGTGGAAAATGTACTCCAAACGTAAAAAAGTAGACAAAAAAAATGTCAACATTTCTGACAACAACATTATATTTTGTTGGAAAAGGAGCAGACGAGCATGTGTGTCGGTCTCTGTCTCCATCAGTCACAGCGTCTCACATCAGCGCGGGTTTGCAGCACATGTGTTTTCCGCGCGCTGATTCGTACCAACACAGATTGTAATTCACCTGTTAAATATGCTAACCGATTTGCACACTCCGCACACACACAAAAAAAGATACGCGAAAAAAAGCATGGGTAAAACGACACGGATAAGCCCCTAATTAATATTCTATTAAATCCCCGGAATGTTCTTTTTAAAAGTAATTAAGCGTTTATTAATGTGATTTGTAACCCTTGAAGTGTCACAAGAATATGCAAAACGGGAAAAGTAAAAAAATAAATAAAAAAATAATCGACAGGGGCTGGCGTCAAAGCGCAATTTTCCGCTCCCGCAGCGTTTACTTATGGCCAATTAGGCAGCGGCGTGGTGTGCGGCTCGCATACCTGTGTGCAGATTAACGACCTTTCGGGTGTCACCTCGAGTCACCTCGACGTACCCGCCTCCAAGTGCCGACTGGGGTGACACGTCTGGGGTGACACGTGGCACGCTACTGTCTTACTGGGTAATACAATTAGGCCAATCGGAACACAGAAGAAGTAACAATTGTTTTGCTCTTAGACCACTTAGAAATAAAAGAGCTCTGCAGACTATAGAACTGCCCCACGGATATCGGAGGTTAGGTCGACGTGTGTTTATGATAGATTTCTTTTTTTATAATAGTATTTTTATTGAGAGAACATCAAACAGACAGTTGCACAGCAACAATGTTATGTGCCGTACGTCAGAGATGCAGACTCGAGCAAAAGACTCGACTTGCGAGTCACTTGAGTGACCAAAAACGGGACTCGCGACGCAACTCGGACTCACGCCCTAAGGACTCGGACTCGACTCGGGAATCTAGGTCAATGACTCTCGACGAGTATTTGACAAATCTTTCCCTCTTTTTCGGCTTAAAAAAAAAATCCATTCTTTTCCGCTTCCTTTCCATCCACGCGCGCAGAGGCATGCTCAGACAAGAAGAAGTCAGCGCAGGTTCTCCAGCAACAGGCTGGCTTTTAGAGCTACATCTTTAAAAATGACTCGAGCCTCGACTCGGACTCGACCCCTAAAGACTCGGACGCGACACGGACTCGACGCCTAAAGACTCGGACTCGACTCGGACTCGACCCCTAAAGACTCGGACTCGACACGGACTCGACCCCTAAAGACTCGGACTCGACTCGGACTCGACCCCTAAAGACTCATGAGTCCGGGACTTGTGTACGTCTCTGCCGTATGTACAGAGAGAAAGAGCAAAAAAAAGTCTCCTGGCAGGTGACGGCCATGGACTGGAGCGATCCCAGGCTGCCTGACTTAGGCCAGTGACTGACAAGCCCCTCCCCTGTGTTGGTCTGTGTGCGGAGAGTCGTGAGTTTGCGTCCCCTCACTGGACTTTTGCTGCATGTCTCCTCCCCCCTTCTTCGCCCCTTACCAGCTAATCCTGAAAATGGTCTGAAAGGCCCCAAAAAAATGAATGAATGAATGAATGAAGTGTATTTTGAATATTAGCACACACACACACAAAATAAAAATAAAAGTAAATGAAATGAATTACAAATATTGAAACGCAATAATACAAATCTGAAAATAAAGATGTGATGATGATGATGAAATGAATATTCAAAATGGAGTGAGAAGAGACGTATTACTCCAAAAATACCTTAAAAACATGTCCTTTATAATTATTCGTTGGTGTGTTGTTTTTGTCTAGACTTTATATGTCTATAGTTGTTATAGTTGTGCATGAACATGTTTAAGGGTGTATTTGAGAATGTGTATTTATGTACGTGTGTGTGTGTGTGTGTGTGTGATGTGTGTGTGTCTGTGGCGTTTTCTTTGTGTGCATGTGTGATGTGGTGTTATAGTTGTGTTTTGTGTCTGTTGATATGTTCATTTGTTTGTGTATGTGAGTGTATGACGTGTATGTGCTGTTAGAGTTGTTTGTTTGTGTGTGTGTGTGTGTGTTTGAGTGTGTATGTAGTGTTTCATTTGTGTTTGTGTTTGCTTGTGTGTTGTGTGTGTGTGCGTGAGTGAATGTGCATTTGTGTGTGGGTGTATGATGTGTATGTGCTGTTAGATTTGTTTGTATGTCTGTGTGTGTGTGTGTGTGTGTGTGAGTGTGTATGTTGTGTTTCATTTGTGTTTGTGTTTGTTTGTGTGTTTGTGTGTGTGTGTATGTCTTTGTGTGTGCGTGTGTGTGTGTGTGAGTGTGTCCAACCACAGGCTATGTTCTGGTGCCGCACCAAACTACAGTTGTTTCTGTGACAATGCTTTGCAATATGACAGCTTCCCACTATGTACTTCTGCGTCATTTAACCCTACCCAAACACACACACAGACACACATACACACACACACACACACACACACACAGAAACATGCGCACATTCGCAAACGAAAGGCATACAAACAAACATGGACATGAAAATACTCAAGGCAGTATGCATGATTGTATACACACACGAATACAGGCATGCATACACACGCACACAAACACACAAACAAACACACAAGTGTGTGTGTGTGTGTGTTTGCAAATGTGTGTGGATATGGATGTGTGTATCTTTGTGATTCAAGCCATCGGCCCGTATGAATATCTACCAAAAACAGTAAAGAATTTCAAAACTAAAACTCTATGGATGTGTCACTAGATCTCAAGGAATCTCGAAAACAACACTGCAAGACATAATGGCAGGTGGAAGGAAGAGAGAAAGACGGAGAAAGCGATGGGAAGATAACATCCAAGGACATGCTGCATGGCTGACTCCATGTTATTGGCCAAGGACAGAGAGAGATGGAGAGAGCTGCCCCTTCAAGGATGCTTCAACGATTAACATTGTATCTATAAAAAGTTTGAATTTCCCCATTAAAATGGACCATCAGACGCCAGCCAATGAGGTTCCGGCAGCGGCTGTTGACAGCTATTTAAGCTTGTAGCCCCACTTACCAAATCTTTCCCAACCTCCCTCCCTCTACACACTGCACGCCACACACAAGATACTAGAGGTGTACCGATCCGAACCTCAGATCGGGGATCGGGGGGCGATCAGACTTTTTTCCAAGGATCGGGACTCGTGATTTTGTCGCGATCAGAATCGGTAAATGAGTCGGGGAGCCAAATGATATTTTTTTTACTTTGACTATTATTGAAATTGACAATTGTGCCAAATAGTTTTGGTACTACCAATTTTTGCAGGATCAGGACTCTGTATTGGGAATTGGAATCGGGGATCGGGACTCGGCCGATCCTTAAAATCAAAGGATCGGGATCGGATCAGGAGTAAAAGTGATCGGTGCACCCGTACAAGATACTGTTGCGCCCGCTATACTCTCAAGAAGCTGATGTGCCCGGAACACATGATGCACAAGTCAGCTGCTTCTACTTTCCATACGCGGTCTGCGTCCTGCATTGCTACACATTTTAATACGGACAGCCTCATTAGGCAGGAAATGTGTGCATGTCTGTATGTTTAAGAATGAAAGAGTCATATATATATATATATATATATATATTGACATTTTTTATATGCCCATCTATCAAGGAAGACATTAATATCAATTAGGGTGGATTGCCCTAATGTGGGCCAATGCCTAAAATGGGACAACTTAAGTTCCAGTGGCTCTGGCTCCTCCCTAAACTAATGAATGTCAGTGAAACTATGGTAAAAGCAAACTATTGTAATTTGTCTAACAATAAGTTAAAATTCCACTGTACCACATTAGACAAGTCATATCCGTTAGGAAGATGCAAAAAATGGCCAATATTAGGACAATCCACCTTACATCCTGCATAATTCTGTTTCGCAGCACAAGTAGGCATCGCACACAAATTCGTCATGAAATTATATGTGCAAGCTGCATATATGGGCAGATTAGCCCTAAAAATGACTTAAGTAAAAGTATTGTTACCTCAGCAAAATATTACTCAAGTAAAAGTAAAAAGTAGTCATCCAAATAGTTACTCAAGTAAAAGTAATAAAGTACTTCATAAAAGTTACTTAAGTAGCGAAAGTACTGAGTAACTTTCAGTAAAAAAAAAAATGGAATGCCCTTGTTGATTTACAATCCCCAGAGGGAGAGAGCGCCTGAGAGAGAGAGACCAAGAGACAAAGAGAGAAAGAGAGCGAGAGAGAACGCCCGAGAGAGAGCGCCCGAGATAGTGAAGGGCCGAGAGAGAGCGCCCGAGAGGGAGAGAGAGATATGGCATTAACATATGTGCCAACAGTTCCCAACGGGTGTCCCTAAAGGCCAAGTTGATGTAACGAGTAGCAAGTAGTTTTTTTTCACCTCAAATTAAGTCGAGTAGAAGTAGAAAGTAACTTGTGAAAAATGTACTCCAAAAGTAAAAAAGTATACACAAAAATTGTAACAGAGTAAATGTAATGCGTTACTGCCCATCTGTGGCAAGCAGTCACGTTGATGACAGACAACAGACATCGCAGAAATGTTGACAAAGGGAGTGGAACTTGCGGCACTACGGACGTTGTGATGGAAACTACAGCGGCATGTCTAAAAAAGATCTTTAGTATTTCTGATATTCATCTTTATTCCCCCTTTAAATGCCTTTACACAGACAGAAAGCCAGGGTCGAACATATCACAGTAATACAGATCACACCCTCAATACCTTAAAAAAACATAATGAGTGTGTGTGTGTGTGTGTGTGTGAGTTTGTGCCTGTGTGTGATGTGTGTGTCAGTGTTTGTCTATGCCATTGTGTGTCTGTGTGTGTCAGTGTGTGACTGTGCGTGCCTGTGTGTGTGGGTGTGTCAGTGAGTGTCAGTGAGTGTGTGTGTGTCAGTGAGAGTGTGTGTGTCGGTGTGTGTGTGTGTGTGTCAATGCGTGCCTGTGTGTTGCAGTGTGTGCGTGTGTGTCAGCGTGTGTGCCTCTGTGTGTGCCAGAGTGTGTGCCGCTGTGTGTGCCTGTGTGTTGCGTGTGTGTCTCAGTGTGTGCCTCTGTGTGTGTATCAGAGTGTGTGTCAGTGTGTGTGTGTGTGTGTGTGTGTGTCAGTGTGTGCCTGTTTGTGTGTTTGTGTATGTGTGTTTGTCGAGTGTGTGCCAGTGTGTATCAGAGTGTGTGTCTATGTGTGTGCCTGTGCGTGAGTGTCAGTGTGTGCCTGTTTGTGTGTTTGTGTAAGTGTGTTTGTCAGAGTGTGTGTCAGTG
>OMKY01255108.1:2219-26224 GCA_900302395.1 Bregmaceros cantori
CCCATTGTATCTTTCAGTCTCTCCTTTTCCCCCCATTCTCTCTCACTCTCTCCAAATGATCTTAATCTCTCACCGCCATTCTCTCGCATTTTATCTCTCACTCTCTCCCCCATCCTCTCTCTCCCATTCTCTCTCTCACTCTCTCCTTTTCTCCCAATTATCTCACTCTCTCCCCATTCTCTCTCTTATTTTCTCTCTCACTCTCTCCCCACCCTCTCTCTCCCATTGTCTCTCTCACTCTCTCCTGCTCTCCCCGAGCCTCTCTCTCTCTCCTGCTTCCCCATCCAACCCCTGGTGTGAGTCACAGATGGACCTCCAGCCCACCTTGCTAATAACTGGTGGTGCAGGCTCCACTCCACAGCTTCCCTGGTGACCAGGTGCCGAGGTAGAAGGTGTCAACTGTATCATTAACCGGAGACCACCTCGGGGGTGGGGCTGGTGTTACTGGCCCACTAAAGCCTGCATGTAGGAGGGCATTATGACAAGTCACGCTCATGTTACTCACACTATCACTGCAGCCGCAAAGGGATTCCATCTCAGTCAGCTGGTCATCTTCGTTTAAACCAGCAATGTTTTCGCTAGCGAGACGTCAATGGGCAGAGCTGGGAATCGATCCAAATGTTCTGATTCGGTTTGATTTTCGATCGATTTCGATTTTTACATATTGCGGGATTGCCACATTGAAATAAATACTGTCCCGTAGAAACTCCCATGTGTATTTATAATTGTATCTGTGTATGAATAAGAGGGCTAGGTTTGAAATTCAAGTCAACACCACTTTCCGATCCACTGATTCACATACTTTGGAATCGATTCATTTTATTTTGAGCTGCATCTACAATTCTTGGCGCTGCTCCAAGCCAGTCCGACACATAGTCTTGTTGCTGTAGCTTCGATCACAGCACAGGAGGCGCCTTGAGATAGCTTGGCCTCATGGTCATACACTGCATGTCCACTCGTTCCTGCTCTCTCACCACCCTTTCACACTAATACTGTCAACAATAAGAGAAGATAGCGCTTGTGGCGAAAAATAACTTTATTTTTTAAAGTCCTTACACTATACATTGTGTTGTAACTCTTTCTGCATAATGAGAATGGTTGGTACATATGGATCGGTAGCCAGGTAGCCTTTATCTATAGCACGGCGGTGCCGCGTATGTGCTGGTCCGACCCCTCGTTACCCAGGAGAGGAGCTGACATTACGGCACCGCTGGCCTCCTCGCTGCGCTGAGCTACAGCTTTGGCTGGCAGAATGAGCCATTCAGCAGGAAGTGAAGGGAAAGGCGTTTGCAGTCCGCTGCACGCCATGAGCCTGCCGCGCCGCGCCCCCGACGGACTCAAGGATGGATCTATTTGGAATGGATTGGGCTGAGGAGCGAGGCGGCCGGGGGAGGGAAGAAGGGGGTTTGTCCTTGAGTGTGGGTTGAGGGAAAAGTTAAAGGAGCACTCAGTCGCAACTCAGAAACTTGATAATGGGGAGGCATTTTACAATACATTCTACTAAGTCTTACCATTTTTGTAATTTCTTTAACACAACTCATAATATTTTTGTGTAGCCAAACTGAAGCTACTGTGAGAAAGAAACTGCATTTCCTAATTACAGAATTTTAGATTTATCCAGTTCAGCTACAAATAGACTTTTTTTTGCCGGTGCTGCACAATCATATAGTACATATAGTACAAGTACTACTATAAGCCCCAGGGCTTGAAAACAACATTATTTTTAAAAAGTTCCGTTCCGAACGGTTCAGGGAGGCCTATGTTTAATGTTTTCGTTCTCGGAACTGTTCCGCCACCAAAATAGCGGTCCTGAACCGGTTCAGAATGCATACATTTTGTTCGTTCTTAAAGTTCCTCACATTGTGTAATGTGACGTTTTTAGATATAGTTAATACAAAATATATTTGGACTTTCAAACTTGCAACTGTATTAACGTGTAAACTGGCTTTGAAACGCCATTACACTCACTTCCTCGTCTGTCCACAAGATGGAGCCCCAGATGCATGGGCTTGATGACTAACAGTGAAAGTTGGATGGATGCAAAATCGGAAATAGTCTTCCAGACATAGGATATGTTCAAATATATAGACGTTTTTAACCGGTTTTGTGGATTTCATAATGTTCCGGAAGAGTTGATAAATCTTTTTTCGTTTCCGCTCCTCATGAAATTCCGTAAAATTCTGTTCGTTTTTGGTTTTCGTTCCTTGAACCGGTTCGGAGCCCTGATAAGCCCTATTTTGAGTTTGGGATTTTGTAATCTGACTTCACTCTATCCATTTGATGTCAGAGCCTTCAGTGGAGCTGCACCCTCCCTCTGGACCTCCGTCACTGCTGAAAACCATCATTCCCCTTCCCTGGACAGCTTCAATGTCCATCTTAAAACCCATCTTTCCTCCCTGTCCTGTCCTTTCCCAGTTAAAGAGTTCCCTTCACGGGGCGGTCCCGTGAACTGTGGCGCAGTCGGTTAGACCGCTTCATTCAGCCCCATGCACCTGTGGATTAGTCTCCCAGCGCACACAGCTGTCACGAGATAGATTCCCGTCTCCAGCGTGAGTATGATGAAGGTCTGCTTCTCCACTCTTTCGCCCCTACACTAAGCCTGTCAATAAAAAGTTCCCTTCCCATCCCAGTTGTTACCTTTGCCGAGCAGGTTATGTTTTTGGTCGTGTTGGTTTAGCAGCAGGATAACTAAAAAGTTGTCCACGGATATCGATGAAATTTTAGACAGTTGTTAGAAATGACTTTCTGTAGCCTAAGTAACATTACACAATAGCATCTATGTTGACTACTGTTATGAGCTTACAAACTGCAGCAACACACAGCAGTTGCCTCCACTCTACAGCGTGGTACTAACACAGCTCAGGTAGTGTAGCGGTTAGCCCTGTGGTCTGCCAACCTGGAGACCTGGGTTCGCGTACCACGTTTGGCAGATCGTGAAATTATTTATTTTTATGTATATAATCCTGCATACCACCAAGAGCATGCTCGCGTACAACTGCTGACAAGTAATTACATTCCAGTGCATTTCTATGTTTTTGCCATCAGTGACCTCATGGCAACAGATGTCAGAGAGTGTTTCGCTGATGATTAATCAAATTAATCGCAGCCTGAAATGATTTGGCAACTAATTCAATAATCGATTATTATCAATGAATTGGATGCAGGTGTAGTTGCCACTTTTGAGGAGATCATGCATCGTTGCCGGCTTGTCGGGCTTGTTTATATGGCGTTATGTAGAGCCTGTATGAACAGTGGAACATGGGACTGAAGGGGACAGACTGTATGGGAAGTGATGAATGGCATGTCCGTGAATAGAAGGAGCTGAACTCTGCAACCCCATTCATAGACTGGTGCCCTGACAGACCCGTGTAAGAGCTGGATAATTGGCTGGAGATTTGTCACAGCCCACCCCTCACCCTCTTTTCTGTGCAAGTTCCTTGTCATCGTGGTTCGTTATAGTATATAATTATTCATATTAATAGGGTTTGCCTGCAACACCACAGCCAGGGGCAGCAGCTATTGCATATTTTAATAAATTGGATTGCTAATATAACTAACAATTATGTTATGTAAGAAAAAACACCTTAAACATAATAATTAATAACGGAGTTTGTTTAATTTGATCGACATTAGGTGGGTGCGATGGCCGAGTGCGAGAGTGCGCCCCCCCAGACCATAGGTCGAGCAGCGCCGTTGGTTCTCAATACCCTCTCCGGCTTTTCTGCAATGTCTCCCCACCGACTCTTTATCCTAGTTTCCCAGGTAATCCTATTGCTATCTCTCAATAAAAGAATGAAAAACGGCGCTTGCGTCCAAAAGATAACTTTAATTTCATCAAAATGTCCAAATGTTATGAATCATATAAGATTTTTTTTTCCTTCTCGAAAGAGATGCAAAAAAAAGGGAGCACGGGGAAGGAGACCTGCAGCATTCTTGTGATGGGACTCGATCTCATGACTGTATGAGGCTGGATGAAGCCGTCGAACCGACTGTGCCACAGAGCCAGCCCATATTGTTATTATTATTTTATTTTTATTTTTTATTGATGATGATTATTACTCTTATTATTATTCTAAAAGCATATCTCCACAAAGACATTACCCACCCTCAGACCACAAGAGAGCAGTCATTTGGGGACGTGGTCGGGTTCTTTGAATCGAGCGGTGGTAATGTGTGTCCAAATCCAATCCACTCCGCTCTGTTCCAACACATATTGAAAGCGAGAAGGTGACCCCCGCCCCACCACCACCCCCACCAGTGCTGCACAAGAATTGACGCAGCTTTCAACCAACATGGTGCCAGCCAGAAACACAACTGAACACATGCTCAGCAACAAATTAGTGCAGAGGATGGGAAAGGAAGTTGTCTTGGACAAAGTAAATGTAATTCTGCTCTGGAGTTCAGTCAAGTATGAATGATTGAATGGGTTTATTTACACGGCAACATAGACTACTATACATCATTGTCATTTATTAACAACAAGAACAAGAGGCTTAGCAGGAGTGTCATTTTCCATTCCTAGTCCTTATTTTGGAACTTTTTGTTCAAGAAAAAGAACAATTTTATGCTCCTAATTAAAGATATAAAGCACATCCTTTTTGATAGTTTGAACTATGAATGAATATACAGTATTATCGCTTGTTTAAAATCCCTATATCTGCGTGAGTGTTATTTTTTTGTGAAGGGCTGGGGGTGGATAGCCAGGGTGAACCGACATGCGGTACATGACAGTGAGAGGAGGCATTGTCACAGAGTGTGTGTGCTGTTCTAAGCCCTAGGCACAAGACTATGAATTGTGCTGCCTTAACAGCAGCGGTCTAACTCACTGCAGCACAGGACCAGCCCTAAACAACAAGTATCCTCCAACAATCATGGAATATCCCTTTAAAGTGCGCGGCTCAAACAGTGATAGATACAAGGAGGCAACACAATCGTTTCTCGTTTCTTGTCCGTCACTTCTCTCTCTCACGGTGAAGGACGGTAAGCGGGTCCAGACCGCTGTGGTGCCAAGATATTTAATGATTTAAAAACAAACATCAGACCATTCCATTATTCATTGGGCTAAAATAGACAGGGAGTGGGTGGAGGGAGGTCAGACAAGGCGGCTGGGAGAGAGACGAGCAGACATGTTTTCACAGTCATTAGTGTAGTCTGTGTGATACATGTCCCCGCTCTGACCATCCGCTGCTCGCTAAAAATGGACATCTCTATTCAACTTCCTGGAAGTCAATAATGGGAAATTTCCCATTTCTGAGTAGTTCAGGCAGTGTCATAGTAATTTTAGCTTAGCCCCATTGAGACAAATCTATTCCCAAGAGAGCTGGAACAGTGAAATGGCATACTAACTTCCTTTTTCTGCATGACAGAGTTTCAAGTCTAGTTACCAAAACAAGACATTTGAAGTTTGTGACCTCAACTACGTTTCAGGTGAGATACAGAAAGGTAAAACATAGGACTCGGCCTATGAGCCCTTAGACAAAAGTATTGACAAGAAAGAGACAGCTTCCTGCTCTGCCCCTGATAGTGCTCTGTTTATCGTATTAGCTAAATTAATGTAAAAGTTGACTTATATTCGGTTTTCTTTGTGGCACTTTCAGGTAATTTTTTGTGTTTTAATTGCAGGGTTAGCAGAAAGTGGGTTGAAAAGGGGGGAGCAGACAGACGCGAAAGCTGTCATGGGAGGGGGAACCCACGGGTTACGGTGCCATGTGCCGTGTGCAGCGCTCTGACTATTCGACAGAGTAACTGTGTAGCAAATTTTTTTTTTTTTTTTTAAATTCTCTTTTCCGGCGTAAGCGTCATTCTCTGCATTTAACCCATTCCTGAGGAGATGGGGTTAGCCGCATGTGCATCGCCCGGAGGCCTACTCCAGATTCTGAGCCAGTGCCTTGGCCAGGGGCACTGAACGAAGCAGGTTAACTAGAGGTGGTGGGAGAGACAGGAATGCCAGGAGAAAACCCACGCAGACAAGGGGAGAACCTGAAAACTCCACAAAGAAAGGACCTGTCCGGGTTGGGATTGGAACCCAGAACCTTCAAACCCAGGACCTTCTAGCTGTGAGGCAGCAATGCTAACCTCTGCACCACCATGATGTCCTGCACCACCATGCTGCAGAGAGATCGGGGATCTCTCTGCGAAGGGAGTCACAGGCACCATGCATGTGCTGGATGCGGGTGTCTCACCGGCTGTGCCAAAGAGCCAGCACACTCAAATCCTATTCTAAGCTCATCCATACAAAGTCAATTTCAAGTATCTGCACTTGCGTACACAGATAACGAAAGTGAAAACTATTGACATCTCAACTACCGCATTAAAATGGCAACCTCCGCGGGCACGACTCTATTCCACAGGCCTGTGTTTAAAACACCAACAGAAAACCTTCCGTTCTCTGCCATGCGAGGGTAGCTACCTGACACATCGGATTAGCTGGATAAATGATTCGAGATTTAATTACGATACCACCGGCCCGCCGACTCGTCGGCTACGCCTGTAATTACTGTTATTATGGCCCTGGCGTTACGTCACCGTCTGCGGACGGCGCTTTTCTCGGCGCCATCTAGGGGCCCCTAGGGGGAAGTGTGGCCCCTGTGATGAGGAGTGTTAATAGACTGAAGTCTGCAGTGGCACAGAGGGGAAATGCAGACACTGGTAATTAATATTGACCTGAAAAAATATATAGAGAGTCCTAATTGTACCTCACCCCGACATTGGAGTGTAGTATGCAACTATGTGTGTGTGCATGCATTGTGTGCAGTGACCAATATGAATTCTTTGGCCCAAATGCAATAACCGATTTCACAGAGAAGGCAAATGTGGATAACCGATCTGCCATCGACATACTGTATCAGTTTTTGACCTAGAATGAGAACAATCCTTGAAATGTGGTAATATAGTAGTGTAATGAGATGCACCAGCGCGGTGCATGCTGGTCTGACACCGTTGGTGTCTCACCATGTACCAGCACGGCCGCTAAATAGAGTCTGATCTAACCTTGGCAATAGCTGGGTTCAGCTATTGCCGATGTAAGTTCCTCTATTCCCAGCTCCTCCACGAGGGGACAGCCTTTCGTTACATTGGTGTCAGGAAGTGGTTGACGGACCGCACGCGGTGGGGATGGCCGCGGGGCCGCTTGATCAGGCGAAAGGCGCCGTGGAGTTGGAGCGGCTCTCGGGACGAGAGCCATGTCGGGAGGGGGCAGTGTAATGAGATGCACCAGCGCGGTGCATGCTGGTCTGACACCGTTGGTGTCTCAGCATGTACCAGCACGGCCGCTAAATAGAGTCCGATCTAACCTTGGCAATAGCTGGGTTCAGCTATTGCCAATGTAAGTTCCTCTATTCCCAGCTCCTCCACGAGGGGACAGCCTTTCGTTACAGTAGATACATGATTATGAAATGTATTTATTTTATGATTCCCCCTGGTGCACCCAGCAAAAGCAACACGTTTCCTGGCTAGAGCCAGAGAGGGATAAGGAAATCGAGAAGAAGTCCCATCTTAACCCTCCGCCCGCCGGGACTGTTGACACACCAGGGAATTTGCACAGGCCGACACATATTTCAATCAATAAGTAAAACATGGCCGTCACGGTGAAGTTAGTTATCGTCACAGACACAGTCAACTATGTCTTAATCCAATACACCCTTGTCCACAACCATTCTACTGGTTTATGTTAGTTAACATGAACAAAGAACCTTTCATTAGTACAGGCATATTGGAGTATGAGTGTGTCATCGAAATGTCACCAATACCGATTAATTAAAGTAAAAAATAAAATCATGTCGTCCGATATATATCGGTGACCAATATATTGGTCAGACATTGATTGTGTTTTGTTCATGTGTATATACAATTAAATCATACTAACACCACAATCGAAGATCAGAATCATGCAACGGATGACAAATCCTGAACTCACAGATCACATGTAAATAAAACAAACAACAACTCAACAGACTTATGTCACTCAAACCAATGATGGTCAAAACCAGATCTCTAAAACTCTACAATCATATAAAGTGCTCCATAATATACAATATAGGTGATTCATCTGCAATTTACACACACAGATGCGAGAGCTCAGCTGCATTTGAGGGGAAAGAGAAATAGATGAAAAATATCAACTTCAAACAAAGTTTGCTACAAAGCAGGAACGACTAACTATGGCAACAGCTCGTAGATAAACACTAGACGTTGATTAAGGAAAAAGACACAACTCAAACAGAAAGCATCATTATAAAGTTATAATGCAAATACAACAGCCTACACAAAATCACAAGTTTATTATGGATGTCATTTCGTTTGCAAACTTGGTTGGCCACAGATAAGAAATATCTGTGTGATTAATGTGATTAATTGTGTCTGAAACAGAGGGAAAACTATACATACAATGAGACCCATATATCTGCTGATTTGCTTAGTGTGTTCATCCATATGAACAAACATAAAACGATAAGCATTACCAGTATGTCAATAAGAGGTAATGTATGTTTTTAATGGAAATTATAGACAAATGAAGGGGGGTGAGGTAGTGGGGAGGCAGACCTGCAGTACGCTTATGTCGGTGAGGGGAGGCGATCTCACGGCAGCTGTGTGTGCTGTGAACTCAAGCCACAGGCTCAAAAGACTGTATGCTCGCTGGATGCAGCAGTCTAACCGACTGTGCCACAGGGCTAGCGTATCTTGCCATGATTAATCGTTCCAGTTGTTATGTAATGTTACTAGAGGTAATGCTTCTGTTAACTGAATTTCATAACTACCTTTCAGCAGCATATGTCACTATCTACACACTGTTTTATGGAATTGCTACTTTTAAAATGTTGTTGTGTCTTGCTGATGACACAGCAATAAATGGATTCTGATTCTGATGTGTATGGGTCACCCTTGTCCTGACCAATCATAGATGTTGTCAAGCCATCCTCTGAGTTGTCTGCCTCTGCTTCTTTTACCTTCTAATCCCTCAAGGAAGAATTCTGTTAGGCCGCTGGTGTCTTGGCATATTGTTATACTTATTCATTGTTTTATTGTGATATTATTACGTACTGTGTTTGTTCGTTTTGGAGGAATTGAAATTTGCATGCCTCCGGTATTCCTTTGGGGCAGTGTTGCACGACACCTATTTTCTAGTGACTCTAGTATTACTCATCCTGTTGTAATGTCTTTGTAATGTAATTGTCTGTAACTGGAACTGCTGAATGAACGTAATTAATAAAGTATTCCGATTGTGATAAAGTGCCAATAGAATGCTATTCAACAGGCCGTCATTTGGCGGAGTGGCGCCCCCATTCATGTTAATGGCATTGCGTCTATCACAGGGAGTTTTCCTCCCCTCGTCTGCTTGTCTGCGATGTCTACCCCAAATCCTATCCAATAAAGATGAAAAACGGCGCTGACGGCAGAAAAAATAACTTAAAAACAAAATACTATTCACAAAGAAAAGGACTAAACGTTGCAATGTAAGAAGGATATGTGCAGGTGGCGTTCGGGGCAGGCTTGAAAAATAACACTTGCTTGACTGGTTCACCACAGAAAAGAAACATAGTGGTATAAAAATGCCCAGCAGGTCTCGCTGTCCAAGCTCATAACTTTGACAATGATGACAAATTGCACGGCCGTATATACAAAGCCAACGTATGGGAGGCCATGCATCATAAAGTTATTTCCAAGACATCACATCCAGTGTGCGGCTCCTATGAATCACATTTACCATATCCTACATGCATCATGAGCCGGGCATTACCTCAGTGTTAATATGATGTATTAGTGTTTATTGCAATACGATATGTTAATCCAGATGCGTTATGCATTATTCAGCATCCGGGAGGCCCCGCTTCATTATTCAGCGTGCGTATGCTGGCGGCTGCACGTGCGCGCACCAGGAGCCCCCTGCACATCCATCTCCCGGCAAACGCACACGGCGCATACTAATGGGCCGTTGGTGACAGGATGTGAGGTGAGGAGCAGCGATCGGTCGTGCTTTTTGAGGAGCTCTTCGAAGATGGGAGAGAGAGAGAGAGAAAAAAAAGACAGTGAAATAGAGTTTTATGACGTCTGAGTTCCCGTAGGATTAACACGACAGTGCTGTTGGGTTTAGTTTGTCAGCACTCAGGGGGATGGCCGTGAGGTTAGCCTTGATACTACTAGCCCCATCATCCACAAATGACTGTCATTTAGGGCCGGGAATGAGTAGCCAGTAGAGTCCAGTAATCAATGACGACAGGTGAATTGTAAAATAATGACTTTTATAAAAGTATGTGTCAATAATGAAATCAAGTGAAAATCAATTAACCGACTAATAATATTTAATTAAACTATTATTACATTTGCCACACACACGCACGCTGCACCAAAGAATAATTTCTTCCTTAACCATAGATCTATGACATCATTGTTATTCTAATTGATTTAACAGCAATACTAAATAGCTTCGGTTTTGCTGGCTAGGATATACATAATAGTAGATTGTTTTTATAGAATCTGTCATTTTATACTTTACATTTAATTGTATGGGTTCTCTGTACTTTATTCCCCATAGAAAGGGAATTTGTCAAATTTCAAATGGAAAAAGTAACTATTTTGTCTTCCTTACAGTTTTTCAATAATTTTCAAAATCTAAAATTGAGTCTTCAGAGACAGGCAAAAATCATACAGCTTTTTAGTTATTTTTTTCCGGAGTAAGCACCATTTTTTCATTTTTATGGGAAAGGGTTAGTCGGAAACTGGGTTGAAGAGATCGGGGGCAGACATCGCAGGAAAGCCAGCGGGGGGAGGAGAACTTGCGGCACTACGGATGCTGTGACCATTACTGTGAATGGGGGCACTAGGTAAAGTGTCTTTAACCACTCCACCAGCAAAATCGTACAGCTTCAATACTCATAGATATTTGTCATGTCTGTCGGAACAATCACTGAGTGTACAGTCGTGTATATTTCTTCAAACATGTTCAACTCAAAGTCAAGTCGAATGTGTTTGAATAAAGTGAGCAGTTAATCTGGAGAGAGTCGAAGTACAACCTGATTTATGCTCAGAGTCATCGTCGTTCCTGTACTCGGGGGCTAGCTGTGATGGTCATTAAATGTCACTTTGAATATCAAGTACAAGTCTATCAGCGCTATCAGTGTCCATTAAACTCCTTCAACTTTAATGACAAGTTGACACCGCGTCATCATGACCATTTTAATACCAGCCAGAGAGATGGATGAGGACGGCAGGGATGATAGTGTGGTGGAGTTCCCAAGCTGAGGGAACGTGAATGCATTCATTAATTTTATTTTAAGACATAGTACATTGCCATTAAAACATTGGGATAATTATGAGATGGATTTACATTACATTCTTAGCGTAATTGCTCAATTCCACCCAGATGACCATTTGAGAACTTAGTCAAGTCTCTTCATGAACAAGCAGTCTGTGAGCAAGTCCTCGGGGATGTTTGCGTTGCAGGTGGGGGTAATGACTGGGCTACAGGGGGCTTGGGTTCTATCATCTGTCATCTATCCGTCTTTTCAAAAGGGTGAAAAGAAAAGTAAGTCCTGTGTCCTTGTCAACCAGAACACGGTTGGGTATCACTAAAAGTGGTGTTTTCTGACCAAATGTTGAGGTTGTGGCCGCTAAGTGGCAGTATATACCGCCACTATACACTCCCTTCATATGGCAACCAGAGGAGGGGTATGGCGCCCACTGGCAGTCAGATAGAGGTATTGCGCCCAATCTATATATTTTTTGCAATAAAATCACTCTGCTGAACTATTCGAAAAACATGATAATGCATCTTTGGCACTGAATTAGTTAAGATGGTCTGCATCTGCTGCTCCAATCTATCAAGTCTAAACTAACTGTTGAAAATGCAAGATTAAAATGAGAGTAATCAATACAGGCATATTTTTGGAAGCACATCATACTTACTGTGACTGTTTGATGTGATGCAATGAATCCATAAACAAGTAATTGGCCCTATAAAGAACTGACAGAACATTGAAAATAAACATTAGCATGATGATCACAAATGTCTGTGTTCTCCTTGTTATTTTAAGTTGAGACCATTTACTCCAAATTAAGCAAGATCATTATCTTTTGCTTCATTAGATATTTTCAGTGGTTCATTGTCCTTGTCTGATATGTGGAGGGCATATTTAGCTCTCAACAATAGTTCTCAGTAAATAAGCAATCTCTTGTTTCACTACCAGACAGTTTTGCCTCTTGTTGCAATCTGCTCATCCACAGATCGCACGTGGAGGAAAAGTTACTCCACATGCCACACAGCCGCAATTGGACTTCCTCTTATGGATCCTGGCCCAACACACCCACTGCGATGGGATGAACCAAACTCGGGAAAGGCAGGCTACTTGATTCACACGTACATCCTACCCTAGTTGCTGAGTTCATTAAACAGTTGACAGCTGCTCCCCAACTTGGTTCGTTACTCTGTCCTGCCAGGAGCCCCTCCTTTGGACCGGTTGTGGAATTACTAGTATATCAATTTCCAACCATAAATTATGAAAATCGTTAGACAAGGTTCACATCACGCCACTCAGACTCAATCCAATAGCACATAGCAGAATTTCAGCAGACTGAACAAAGTGAATGTCAGACCAGCCCTGAGATGCCCAAAGCAAAAAAAAGAGAGATCAAAGGCTAGCCAGGAAGTAGACAGCCTCCTACAGCAATAATGATTCAAGGGTGATTCAAGATGACTGTCAGCCAGAGGTGTGAAAATTAGCATTATTCATCCCACCAGAACACCCTTGAGCTAAAATCTCAAGATGAGTATTTGTACTGAACTGACTGATTTCATGGCTAACTGTTTGATACACACATTGAATCCTTCCCACACTATTATCTATTTAATAAATCCAACCCTCTGTGTTGAGTAGTGCTTGGGTTCATGCCAAAATTCTATAGCTCTCTGTCTGAATGATAAGACTTCCATTTGATTTCCTGCCAGTTACTGGATGTTTAGATGCTTTATATATTCTGGTGAATTATTTTCAAACACCCAGCTGGTCTGGGTAATGGACCATATAACAACTTGGATTTTGGGATGACAAAAACATTCATTCTAAATTTAGATTTTCTTTTTACATTGTTTCTATATGCATCTGCTGTTCATGTTCGGTAGGTAAATGTAAACGTATGTATGTATTAAAAAGTATGCAAAGTGTGGTGGCTGGCCCCGTGGCGCAGCGGGTTGGACTGCTGCTCCAGGCCAGCCTCATAAATATGTTTTGTTGCTGTGGCTTAGACCACACCAGCACACGCAGCGCCACGAGATCACTTCCCCTTACTGTCTCATACTGCACATCCACTCTTCCCAGCTCTCTCATCCCGCTTTCACACCAACGCTAAAAAAAAGTATGCAAAGTGTCTCATAATTTGATGATTTTCAACTATAGTTAGTTCTTCCTCCTGACAAAAAAACCCCTCCATTCTTTACATCAGCTATGTATTAACAGATTTTAGATTTTTGTATAGCGACAAACAAATGAAGTTACCTCGAGACACTTCACAGTAAAGCATCCATTAAATTTTGAATTGTATTAATCTTCTTATTCGCAAACTTCTTTGGTGTCATCTTCCACAACAGCAAGAACACCAAGCCTTCAAAAAGTAGATAGAATCAGAACATTCAGTCCCTGTGCTCCTTACATTATTTAAAATGATGCATATTCATCAATCACAGCATTTCTATGTGGACTCTACCTCACACAGGAGCAGCTGGAAACCGCAACATCCTTGAGAAAGTTTCAATATTCTTCAAAAAGTGGACAGGTGCCGCTATCTGTAGGAAGTCACGGTAGGAATGGGGAAGCTTTGAGAGTTTGATGTAATATTAATGCTAGAGTCCTGGGGTCATTTTATTGACAGTGTTAGTGTTAGTGGGGGATGCGACAGCAGGCAGTAGGGTGAATTGCCTAAGTGTGGGACACCTACGCTCCAGTGGGTCTGGCTCTGCCCTAAACTAATGAATGTGAGTGAAACTTTGGTAAAAGCAAACGATGATGTGTCAACTGTTCAACACTACATTTCACTGTCTCACATTAGGCAACTGACTGTCCCACATTAGAAAGTTGCAAGAAATGGCCCACATTAGGGCAATCCACCCTATACGGCCACGAGGGGAAGTGACCGCGTGGCGCTGAATGTGCTGTGATCTAAGCCACAATAACAAGGCAGCAATCTAATCGGCTGCGCCACAGGGCCAGCCTCAAGCGCATTATTGTTTTTAAGAGAAAATTGAAGATTTGGATGCACCTTATCTTCATCTCCAACCTCAGGACACCGCTAACACCTCATCAGTGCATTAATCAAACCGTGTGCCTCACAGATGGAGAACAGCTCGTGTAGCCAGGTCATGGCAGACCCTGGTTATTTGCACGCATGTTAAACAATAGTGATTCTGGCCTGCACATATTCTAACCGCATTTTCCGCTGAAAATTGAGTGGATGACAGAAATCTCATTTAATCAGGAAAGCGGTCGACCCCCCGCGGTTTCAACCTTGTTCTGTGTCTTCGGTCTGACCCGAAATGCGTGAAACGGTGATTTCCCCCGAGACGGCCTGGCGGAGGCTTCATTTGTGTGCATCGCTGGCATGCATGCATGACCCTTGCTATGAAGAGGCGCTGGGGGTATCGATCGTTGTAAGAAAAAGGATAACATCAAACATATCCAAGCAGCAGGCCATAGAGCGCTATCACTGTTGGCCTCATGTTTGTGCAAAAAGCGTGAGTCAGTGAGAAGTTGAAAGCTGGTTTTGTGGACAATTATTTTCATTCTAAACCCAGTTGTTGTTTACTATATGGGGGGCATGCAAGAATGGAGAGGAGTTGTGGTGCTGTTGCGGGGTGTGTTCTATAGCCTCCATTCTTAACCAGGGGTCCGAGGAAACCCTAGGGGTCCGTGGGGACACCCCAGGGGGTCCGCAGAGGAATTTCAGTTTTAAACCGTGACCGCAAAATGTATGGAATGTGTTGATATATGCACTTACCAAGATACAGCCTTCCGCCACCTGGGTGCAGTAAGTGAATTTGCCTGATTTTCCCAGACCCAATGCGAGCGTCTAGCGATGTGCGATGTGTGGACGATGCGATGGTTCTGGCTCGCCAGGCTAGGTCTAACCCACTGTGGCACCAGGCAAGCCACAGATTTACCTAGTCTTGGTTATAGAAATGATCAAGACATTACTTCAGGGACACGCACACACAGAATCTCATCTTTTTTCGGTTCGTTTGCCACATAGTAAATTGGAACAGCACCTCCAGGAAATGTACACACTGTTCATGTAGTGTGCAGTGTACATAGTGGAAAGTAAACAAAATGGAACATAGCCCTTAATCTAGCATCCATACCACAAATTTGGTTCAACCATTTCCAAGGCTGATTCAGCCTTGGAAATCAGCTGAATTTTGGCTGTACTTTTACTTCTATATTAACACCCCTCTGCTATTAAATTAAATGTAACAGTGTAAAAAAGTAACATGTCATTTGAACATGAGTGCCAATCGATTAACATGCGCCAATTGACATCCGTAATTATGGTTTTGGGCGTCTAAATGTGAAAGGGCGTCCACTAAACCCAGCCGAGAAATGGCTGTGCTCCTTTCATTAGCGTGGGTTAGCCCAGGATATGAAATATTAATTTGGACTTCACCGCCACCAGTCCGGGAGAGAGTGAGACGGTTCTTTTAAAGATTACACTTAAAACCGTCCCATTAATTCAAACGTTCACACTTAGATTCACATGGCTTCCACCGCGAAGCCAAGAGTAATTTAGTATTTCATTAATATCACCAGTGCTGCTCCAGATTTGGAGCAAAATCTGCAATTGGTTTCTCAACTAAAACAGACCAAGGATGGGTCATGAAGTACTAGCGGACTTCATGTAATCAGAATATATCAGAGTACAGAAAAAAAAATACATTACAGTAAGTTATGTCACTTACAGCTACATTGTAAAATATTTACAGTTACATAAAATTACTGGTTGTCAATTTGGAAAAAAATATATAGCCTAGATATAGTCTAGGTTAGGGATGCAACTTGTGAATGTGCATGATATAAAACCGTTTTTACAAAAAAAGCACCTATTTTTGGGGGTGCGCAGTGGCCGAGCGGTTAGAGAGCGCGTCCCCCCGACCACAGGTCGAGCAGCGCCTCAGTTCGAATCCCCTGTCCGGCATTTCTGCAATGTCTCCCCCCAACACTTCATCCCGGTTTCCGATTAATCCTGTCACTATCTCTCTCAATAAAGAATGAAAAACGGCGCTTGTGCCCCAAAAAATTACTTTATAAAAAAATAAGCACCTATTTTCATAAGCCACATATATAGTGCCGCCTTTGGGACCAAAAATGAAATATATATATAAAGTAAGTAATTTTATAAATGGCAAGTGGATTATCTAACTGATTACAAATTGCATGGTGTATCTGTAAGGGAGTACTTTCAAAAAGTAACCGCCCCAATTTGTAACACAATATCGCTATGTGTGCGATATTGAGTGTTGGACCACAGCAAGAAGGGGTGGAACACCGTATTTATAAGGTTGTGGCAACAAAATGAATTACCGTACCATCCATACACACACATACCAAAGAATAGCACAAACGCAAGTGCTCACAGTCCTGTATTGTACTGTATAACATATTTAAATACAAATTTTTAAAAGTTGCTCCTGTTATTAAATATGCTTATCAGATGAATCAACAGCAGAATCTAATTTAATCTAATTCAAATGTAAAAACATTCGAGAGCAGGAGCACAGAGTGGCAAGCAGTGTGCGTGCGTGAATTAGATATTAGATCACATACTTACATACGCTCATGAATATTGCATGCTAATGCATTAGCACCTTAAATGGCGTTCATCCACAATTCATGAACAGTAGGACCGTGTATTGTATTGTGGGTGAGTGCAGTGTGAGACTTACTGTCTGTACAGGTGGATTCAGTTTACGCTACAGGCTATGGAGCATTATGTGGATCCACCATTTAACAGAATTAGTTTGCTCAGCTAAACAAAATGTATTATTATAGTTTTCAACTCAATGTATTTTTCTCAACCATTGCGTAACAAACATTGCATATGTATTTTGTATTTTTGTTGTTGATGCAATATCAACATAAAAACATATCATAAAGTAATGCATACAAAGAAATGTGGCACTGTTTACTGGATTATAATGACAAAACATTTCAATACCATCTATTCTATTCTATATCTATACGAACGCTGTTCATAAAAAACAAAAATGGTGCGTGCATGACATTTAAAAAGAAGAAAGAAAGAATAGTATATTGATGATGCTCATTCTTGTGATTTTTTTCACAATCAATTTCTGAAAGACAAACATTTTGATTTTATTTTAGGATTGGTGTATCTGGACCAACCAGGCAGATTGTCGCCTAAATCCGGGCTTCGTCCAATCAGCGCCCCATTACAACGGGCCTTGTTCGGGTCGAGACGCTGGCCTCCAAGCCACGCCTACTACACTGTGATTTGATAACTTCATTTGATTGATTTTTTTTTTTTTTTTACACTTTTTTCAAGCCTGCTTAACCCAGACCAAATGATCGTTCTAGTCGTGTGCAATACGTGGACGGTTCATTTGTTCTGGCTTGCCAGACTAGAACACAGCACTAGGGCTGCAACTAATGACTATTTTGATAATCGATTAATCAGCCATTTTTACTGGCGATTAATCGATTAATCGGTTAATTTTCCTTTAAAATCGGAGCGATTATTAGCATTAATTATGATTCTGAAAAAAGCAATATTAATATTTCAAACTTTTTGCTGTTTCGATTTCTCCATTTTATAGTAATAGCATGAAAGAGCCTACTCTTACAGGCTAAATTGTAAGATATTGGGCTTTAACACAAGCTTACGTGTTGTCTTTATTGTATTGGAGCCTTGACACTGGAAAAATGTCATTAGGAACAGCATGTGTTCAACATGTTTCGGCGGAGAATAAGCCAAACCATGAAACTATTAATCGCAGCTGATTAATCATTATCAAATTAGTTGGCGATTATTTCAGTAATCGATTAATCGATTAATCGGTTGCAGCTCTACACAGCACTACTGCATCTCATTTCCTAGACAGCAATGTCCTCTGGCATCGTCTCCAGGACATCACAGAACCATCCAAAATAATATCTGCCAAGAATTGCACACAGACGCCACTTGCAGCGTAGGTGTCGAGGGCGGCCACTTTGACCCAATAGCATCTACGAGTCGGCCAAGCCTGTATCGTCACCCCGAATCAGTTCAAAGTCACAGTCGATTGTTGAACCGGTCGTGGAGCCGAGTCCAAACTTTGGACTATGTGGACGTGTTCGTATCGATGTTGAAACAGCTACTGTCCACTCTACTTAGTCAACATCCACCAGTCCCAGCGCATCTCTAACTATGTGATCAATCCCAAAACGACCTGGCGTCTTCCAAATAGTGTTTATCTTTTGGGGCTGTCGCCGATGTCCAACCAGCAAGACAAAATTACATAACGACAGTGCAGTAGCGTAAGGATGTCAGGAAAAGATGGACAAATGCCTCATTTTGTTAGCAAGTGACGTGTCTATTGTGATTGCTGAAGAAAAGACATGCTCTTTAAATGCCATTAAAACAACTATGGTCTCCTCTAAAAGGGGTTATTAGTTATTCCAATGGTCTTGTTTTGGTTTCTATTATAGTGATTATATATATTATATACTGCAGCCCAATGATGGCAAATGTAACTGATGTAATATTTTAAAATGTAATTGTAGTAATTGTTGTAATTGTTGTAGGGACTATGTGTGTGCGTGTGGGCACGTGTAACACATTGTGTAACAATGAGTTCCTTTGCTCAAGCAGCACTTGTCCCCAGACGCCCCGAGTCTGTCCCAACTTTAATTGTGTATAAGTGGGTATGTGTGTGTGTAAGTGTGCGGGTGTGTGAGTATGCGGGGGTGTCTCAAGTAGTAAATGTCAATGGTGACCCACGACCCTTGACTAATGAAAGAGCATGATTGACACTTCATGAGTGACCTTTGGCCATTACGGCCTCTCCCAGTCTCCGACTTTCTCTCTCTCTCTCTCTCTCTCTCTCTCTCTCTCTCTCTCTCCCCAGCTCTCTCTCTCGCTTCCACTCTCTCCCATTCACTCTCTTTTTCTCCTGCTCTCTCTCCTCCTCCTCTCTGCCTCTCTTTCTCTCTCTCTCCCTTTACTACCTCTGTCTCCAGTCAGCAGTGTTCACACACGCACATACTGTACAAAGCGGAGTGTGTCCCAGATGAGTATGTGGGTTGTGTGCAGTGTATTCCGATGTGTCTCCAATGTTTACATGTTATGGATCGATGTGAAATCGTTAGAGAGGGGGTGCGTTTAGTTTCTCCATCTCTTCTCTCTCTGCTCCAGTCGCTGCAGGCCATTGACCTGGGTATGCCTGAGGACCTGAACTGCCTTCTACATTGTGTTGTTTCTGTATGTGTGTCTTCATTGTGGATTTTACACTAAGACAGGTCAAATCCTGGATGAAGACACATAACACAAGACTTGAGTAGTGGAGGAGTGAACAACACTCCGCTTATCTCTCCCCTTACCAGGCAATAAGTAGACTAGAGCTGCAAACGATTAATCGATGATAATCGATTATTTAATTAATCGGCAACTAATTTGATAATCGATTAATCGACAGCGATTAATCGTTTCCTTGTTTGGTCACTCCTCTGCTTGAATGTGTTGCATATGTTGTTCAACATTTGCAATATCAACAATGTTTCAGGTTGATAATCACTACAATTTTGTGCGCCGCCGTAGCTCAGTCTGTTAAGAGTGAGTACACTGCAAAGCACACAAATGAACATGTGTGGCACGCAGAATCGTGGGTTCGCATCCCCTCCCTGACATCTTTGCCACATGTCTCCCCTTCTCCACCCTTTTCCCAACAATCCTGAATAAAGCTCAGAATGGGGCGCAAAAAAAGACATTTGTTCCGAAAATACAAATGTTCCGATTTCAAATTTTAAAAATGAACAGATTAATTGATTAAACGTCAGAAAAGTTGGCCGATTAATCGATTATCAAAATAATCGTTAGTTGCAGCTCTAAAGTAGACCACGCACATGCAGACAAACATACACACATATCTCCAGACTAATAGACTCCTCTCTTGAGGATAAGGGTGGCATTATACATTCCTGTATATAAGGCAGTGTAGAAATATATACATGGATCCTTGACATTTTTTGAGTTTTTTTTTTTCATTTTCTCATTATATTGACAGCATAAGTGAAGGCGGGATGACTAGCGGTGCAGACATGCATGAACGTGAAGGGAGGTTATACTAAAAGTTCCTGGTTTTCGTTTTCGTTTTTCCTTGAACCGGTTCAAAGCCCTGTAAATAATGCAGTTATGTCATCCTTCTCCACCCTTCACCACATATTCTCTCACTCTCCCGTGCTGTGCGGCTGCAGCCTCATTTTTTCCCTCCCTCGGTAAACAGTGCTGTTTACTTCTGGCTCCAGCGTCCGCTCTGATGCTGGCAGTGTGACGCTAGTGGGCTCTAATGGGACCCCCAGTGATAACCGCCAGCAGGCAAGTGTCCCACTCCATCACTGCCCGGCCCCCAGACGGAGCACCCATCACACCGCGCCACGGCTGGGCCGGGGAAACCTATCACAGACACTGCGTCTTGTGGAACACACCTGCAGTCTGCATGCATTTTAAAAAGTCTCCTCTCTCGGGGCTGACACGGGAAGGGGAATATACACACTATGTGTAATGAATAGAAAACAAAAATAACAAGAGCAATTTAAAAACAGCGTTGTAGACTTTTGCCAACTAGCGGAGAGTAAGTGTTTGCATATTTGGTGAGCTTGCAAGCAACAAAATCATAAGTATATATTTTCCCATTGTCTTTTCTCTTCACTCAATTTAAAATGTGTGTCTTCAATGCTATGATTATCAGGGATTTGCCACAGGTGTTAAAGAGTTGCTCACTATAATGGTTATAATGTTGATAGGGCTGTTGCACGTGACATTGCAGCTGTTGCACGTGACATTGCACGTGACATTTTGGAGGTAGCACAGGACAGAAAGTAGGCATATACGCATGGTTAAGTGGTATACTTTACCACTTCATATCCATTATATAGGGAAAAATAGAATGGACTTGCCATTTGCTGGCGTTTGATAGCATTTTACCATGGATAAATCAACAATAGAACTTTTAAACGAACAATGTTATGCAAATATCGCTCTTTGCCCCTTCGTCTGAGCGCGATGATACCAGCAAAATGTCTGCCGCCCCAAGCTATGACGTCACCTGGACTGAATGCCGTGGGCTGACCATTTTCAGTGACCTCCTCGGTTGATTGATAATCGGTTTACCGACCAAAAATATTTAATTGACACCATACAATTAATTGAAAATATGTTATGTGTTCTAAAATCCATATACATGTGCATACTACACATCTGTATAGTAAGAATTTCTTCTTTCTACTCCATAGTAGGTCCTTCACCTGCCCCCCTCCTGTAGTCTGGGTGACAGTTGGGGCACCAATGAAGACTTTGCAACCAGCTGTCTCCATCTCTGTCTGTCCTTGACCACTCACATGGTGTCACTCAGTCTACAACTTGTCCATTCTTGGGTGATATCTTCCTATCGCTTTCTCTGTCTTCCTGTCTTCCGACACCCTGGCTTTGTGCCTTGCATGCTTGTTTTTGTCCATACTATTTCAGTTTCAGTTTAGTTTTGGTTCAGTCCTCTCCTCCTTCCACGTGGCACTGTGCCTTTAAGGATTGAGAGTCCTTAGGATCTTGTGATGATCATTAATACACCGATAATAGAAGAACATGATCATCACTTTAATTTTTTACATTTTTAGCTTGTTGAAAACGTATTTCGGCCATGCAGACTAAAAGTCCTGACTTGCATGGGTCCACAGCTGAAGACATAGCAGCAATAAAAAGGCTAATGTTAAACCGATCTGTAAAATTAATGCTCATCAAATAATGCATTAAACTAATGTTAACACCCCTAGTCTTGAATTAAAAATGAACCAGGACATTTTACTCACAATTAGTTAACCTTCCCACTCCCTTGTCAGGGTCCTGAGTCGACAGTAATAATTGGAGTCTTGCCCGGGACGCAAATCCCAGAGGAAATTAACCCATTATACTGACAACTGAGAAAGCGAGTGGTGCAACTTGAGTCACGTCGTGTAAGTAAGCACAATAAGATAAGACTGTCCAAGTGCAGTGAATCCTGCAAAGGAATTGCATCTTGGGGGGGGGCGGGAAAAAAAAAAGCAAAAAAAAAAAGTCATCTTATTATCATCTCACAAATTAGCACGGAGCAAACGTCTCCTCTGCTTCAGTCTCCTGCAGGCAATGACAGCGGTGGGAAAAAAAAATAGTGTCTTTATTTTCAGTACAATGTCTGTAAGAGAAATAATCTTTCTACTGCTCTGCGAGGTCAACAAACGGCCTCCGCCCTGCGCCGTTCCAGGCGCAGACTGGATGAGGCTTATTCTAAGTAGTTTATCTAAACCAACGTGCCGCGATCTGCACATTGCGATTGGAACACACAGTCTTTGCCGTTGCACTCACGACGCGCCCATGCGTGCGCGCACCCCACGTCCGCATACGCCGGCTGCCCAGATTTGCAGAATTACATTATTTACGATGCCCCGTGAATTATTTACAATAGACTCCATGCCTTATTAATACTTCACTTGTTTTTATTAATGTATTAATGCTGTTCATTGTTCTTCTATCGAAAGTCTTATGAAATAATTAAATGATATTCAGTCTACCGGGAATTCTGAGCATATGCAGACTTACACAAAGTCACACACACACATATATGCATTACATAGCTATCAGCAGTGCCAAAGAGTTAGTGCATTCCGTGTAAGAGCTTAGCGATTCATTGATTAACCGTTGACTAAGCAATTATGAAAGTCTTGCCCCGAGGCGCAGCGGGTTAAGACCATGGTCCAAGCCATCCCGATGCATAGACTTGTTGCTGTGGCTTGGATCACAGCACACATGCAGTGCCGTGAGATCGCTTCCCCTCACAGTCATATACTACATGTTCATTTGTCCCTGCTTGCTCAACCCCCTTTCACACTAAGGCTGCCAATAAAATGAGAAAATGGCGTTTGTGCAAGAAAAAAACACAATAAAAATAATTGATTATCAAATAATAATAGGGCTGTAGCATGGTGATGTCACAGCTTGGCAGTGGCAGACATTATGATGGTATCATCGCGGTCAAACGAACAGGCGGAGGGTGATATTTGCTTAACATTGTCTGTTTAAAAGTATTCCATTATTGATTTATCCATGGTAATATGTTATAAATCGCCAGCAGATGGCAGCATAATTACGTCCGTTGTATTTCCCCTATATAACAGACGTGAAGTAGTAAGATATCCCACTTAACTATACACAAACGTTTACTTCACTGCACGTCCATACTTAATTAGAACACTTGTCTATGACCATACCAAATCACAAATTCCACACAAACACTGGCTGTGTCCGAAATTGCTACCTATCCCCCATATAGTGCACTATATGGGGTGCACGCCATTTTGTAAGGGTGTCTGAATTCTTTATGTACCCTATATTTAGTGCACTGAAAGTATGCACCACAAAAAGTAGTGAGCATCGCATGTACCCTAGATGGAGCAATATCACCCATAATGCCTTGCTGCATAATGCGTTGCTGGTGAGTGGACTATACGTGAGTGCACTATATGGGCGATTTCGGACACAGCCATAGTCTTCCATTCCAGGGTAGCCATTATGACAGTGACATAATGGTGGCCATTGATATAACATACCATGCACCTTCCAAGTGTAAGTCTCTTGTGTCATCATGCGTTCCCATGACGACCATCTCTTCTTCTATCATTCTAGCATTCTTCAGACCCCAGCATTTTCTTACGGTGCAAGCCATGGCAACAGACACAACCCATATTAGCAGCAGCCACCCCCAGCTATAAGCTACCTTTAAGATA
>OMKY01255121.1:0-22402 GCA_900302395.1 Bregmaceros cantori
CGAGAGCCGCTCCAACTCCACGGCGCCTTTCGCCTGATCAAGCGGCCCCGCGGCCATCCCCACCGCGTGCGGTCCGTCAACCACTTCCTGACACCAATGTAACGAAAGCGCCCCCCGTGGAGGAGCTGGGAATAGAGGAACTACAACGTCGGCAATAGCTGAACTCAGCCATTGCCAAGGTTAGTTCGGACTCTATTTAAGGAGGCGTGTTGGCCGGTGGAGGACCGTCAACGGTGCCGGCCCAGAATGCACCACGCGTGCATTCACTACAGTACTTACATTTATAACGATTCGCCGCAGTCGGTCGCCATTTACTCACGCTGCGGCATGTTTTTGAAGTTTAGGTCAATTTTTAAAACGTCTCGCCATGCGTTATGGGTCATATTGCTTCGTCTACGATGCATCCGATGCTCACTACTTTTTGTGGTGCATTGTGGGATACCTTCAGTGCGCTTAATAGGGCACACGGATAATTTGGACACCCCTACACTAATGGTGTGCGCCTCATATAGTGCACTATATGGGGCACACGGCCAGTCTTTGAATGCTAAGGTAAAAGTATAGGTACGTTATTTAGTCAAACACACACATACATGTACATGCTTGAATAGTCCGTATGGGCCACGAAAAGACATTACAAAAAGTAGTAAACAAGTGGCCAAATGTTTATTTTTGAAGTCGGTATTCCTTAAGATTGTCATGTCAAAAACACATGGTCCAACAAATGATAGAATCAGAATCACTTTTATTGCCAGGTCATGCATAAAAACACACTGGACATTAAAAATAACTGTCAAAAAATGTACTGTCAAAAATGTAAAATAATATTACACAGTCAAAAGTAATAGAATAATAATAAAATAAGATAATATATAATATAAAGTGACATCGTTAGACTGTGAAGTTCACAAGAGCAATAGCCATACTTTTATGGAACCCACTTTTCACCGGCCACAGAGGATGTGGGGGTGTGGAGCAGAGAGAGTCTCCGTGACTGACGGCTCTCATCCACTTTTCCACAGTTTCCAATTTGAAGTGTGAAGGTCCGCAAAGTTCCCCCGGCAACATGGAACACTTAGAAAAACATTTTCCACCTGCCACCTGTGATTGACGTCCAGAATCCTCAGTCATTCCAGAGATTTTCAGACTTTTGACCAGGGCTTGAAAACGTAATTATTTTTGACACGTTCCGTTCCGAACGGTTCAGGAAGGTCTCTGTTTAACGTTTTCGTTCTCGGAACCGTTCCACCAGCAAAATATCGGTGCTGAACCGGTTCGGAACACAAACATTTTGTTCGTTCTTAAAGTTCCTTCTATTGTGCAATGTTAAGTTTAGATATAGTTTATACAAAATATATTTGGTGGACTTTCAAACTTCAGTGTAACTGTATTAACGCCATTACATTTGCTTCCTCGTCTGTCCACAAGATGGAGCCCCAGATGCATGGGGCTTGATGGCTGACAGTAAAAGTGGATGGAAATAGTCTCCCAGACATAGGATATGCTAAAACATATAGAGAACGGAAAAAAACGTCTTTAACCAGTTTTGTGGATTTGATAATGTTCCGTTTCTGTTCTGGAACAGTTGAATAAATATTTCTTCGTTTCCGTTTCCGCTCCTCGTAAAATTCAGCAAAATTCTGTTCGTAATTGGTTTTCCCCACTCCAGTCTACCTGTCTGGGCACACGGTAGCGCGCCTGGCTGGAATACAACAGGACGACCTCCTTGGGCATGCCGGCGTACGGCTTGATCTGAGTGTACTCTGCTGCGGCCAACTCCAGACTGGCATGAGAACCCTGTGGTGAATCCTTGGGCCCTCCAGAACCGTCCGGTCCATCATCCTTGAAGCCCACGTTACGGATGCACTGGGTCAGTTCCACGCCGCTGCCGTCTGCAGGCATGCTGGACAGGGGGCAGACAAGCACACCTTACAGTAACCAGAGATGGCAAAAGTAGCCACATTTCTTACTCGAGTAAGAGTAAAATACATTAGTAAAATAACAACTGGAGTAAGACTACTAAGTACTGATACAAATATCTACTTGAGTAAGGTAAAGATTACAGACTGAGAAATGTACTTAAAAGGGTTTTTTGAAAGTAAAAAGTAAATGCTCTAAAATGTACTCAAAAGTATTTTTTAAAGTATAAAGTACAAAGTACTAATGATAAAATGTATGTAAATTGCATTTTTAAAATTGATTTTAAATTGATTTAGCTTATATCTCGGGACTGAATGAAAACCACTTGACTTACTAACTGGGACTGCACTCGGTCCATCAGCGCCACCTACTGACTAATATTATACAAGTTATCCTACCCTGTCAGTGCGCAAAAAAAATAAATGAGTAGCGAGCCTGTTTTGGTAAAAGTAAGGAGTAGAAGTACAGATATTTTTTTAAAAATGTACTCAGTACAAGTAAAAAGTAATCACAGAAAAAAAGTACTTCTAAAAGTACAGATAATTGAAATTTTACTTGAGTACAGTACTTGAGTATTTGTACTTCGTTACTTGCCATCTCTGACAGTAACTGAGTCAAGTGCAAGTCCCAGGTCAACTCCAAGTCACACCATCATTAACATGCTGTCATTTTAGCTCCAGAATCTGATGTTCATAAAGTCAAAAGCAAGCAATAGTTTTGCTTTTATAATAGCATTGTTTGTTAGTTTTTTTTGCTACTTTATTAAAATCAGATTCTGGGGCTAAAATTACAGCATGCTAATGATGACTTGACTTGGAGTTGACTTGGGACTTGACTTGCCCAACACTTGGAGTTGACTTGAGACTTGAACGAGGGACTTGGTCGGGACTTGGTTCAATGTATACAGACATGTAAGACAGACAATACAGGCAATCAAGGGGTCAGCGTAACAGAAAGGGGTGAAGAAGGGAGAGGAGGCGTACACAAAGCTGTCGTTGAGGAGAAGCAAACCCACTATGAATCTGGTGTCCTTAGGAGGGCAGAGAACATTCTAAAGGACACATCGCACCCTGGCCACTCCTTCTTTAGGAAACTTCCCTCAGGAAGAAGACTCCAGTCATTGGGGTCCAGGACAAATAGGCTCAGGAACAGCTTCTTTCCATCCGCTGTGCGGATAATGAACGCTGCCAACCACTGAACTCAACTCACTGAAACATGTTGGGCACTGTCTTTTTACTGGTTCTTATTGTTGTTGATGTTGCTGATTTCCTTTAACAGCATTTAAACTTTTTTATTGTTGCTATGTCGCTGTGGCCTGTGTTGGTTGTATGGTAGGATCGGGGGGCACTCTTTCAGTTTCGTTGTTGTGGTTGCTAAACTGTAACAATGACAATAAATTCTATTCTATTCTATTATTGGACAAACCCTGCAGAGGCATTTCTGTTTTGTGTTCCTTCTTTTGTTTTTTTTGTGTTTCATTCCCTGTTGTCTACTAATTCTTGTAAATGAATTGCCCTTGAAACTTGAACGCACAACGTTTTGCGCCGTTCTGGCATATGTGTGCGTTGTAGTGCACTGTCCTAACAGACTGGGCTACTGAAGAGCGATATTTTAATTGTCAGCTTGATGTCGATGTAGATAGATGAATGTAAATAGGTTTTCTTTTTGTTTTTTTTAAGTAATTTTTGGGGCGCAAGCGTCGTTTCTCATTCTTTATTGAGAGAGATAATGACAGGATTAAATCAGAAACTGGAATGAAGAGTCGAGGGGAGACATTGCAGGAAAGCCAGAGAGGGTATGGGAACCCGCGATACTGCTCGACCTGTAGTCTGGGGGACACCGCAGACAATTTAACTAGCTTTTCTAATGCTGAATATTACTATTTAAACAGTATCACTTACAGTTAGAGTAACTTTTACTAAACAGTCTTAAAAGTTACAACGTTAGATTACTGACTACTTTATCTTTCAAGTAAGTAAGTTGGTTTACTTTAGTTACTTTTCATTAAATCCACCAGCTGCCGAGTGCCAAACTACCTTAGAGAAAGAAATATTTTTGCCAATACATTGGATTAAAATGTTATATACAATATATACAAATACATTGTATTAAAACTTTTTAGTGATTATTATTATTGTTTTATTTCTAAGTAAAAGCAAAGTAGGAGCGTTGTGAATGTTAAACTAACTTTAACCTGAGTATACATTTGGAGAAAGCAATGTGTTCATCAGTGGTGGACTGTGGTAAGCTGTGGTGGTATGTGGAAGGAGTTTCTGATTTCCACACTTCACATATAGCACCGTAGACAACGGCAACATACAGTCAACTGCACACAACACAGGGCTACTGGCCGCAGCTGTATACTGCACTATTTGCTTCACACAATTGTGATTACTACCGAACCCTGACTGTAACCTTCCCAACCTGATCGTGCCAAGAACCAACATCCTTGAATATAAACCTTTGGAACTTGAGGAACGAAGCAAAGAAAGTTGAACTTTACATACATGAATCAAAGGATGTGATGCACACACACACACACACACACAACGAAGCAGATAGATGTCATGTGCATTACCTTGGAGAGGTCTGGTAATCCGTACGGCCACAGAACTCTGGTGTATTTCTGCCTGAGAACGTTGGCTAACTAAGGTATGTGTGGGTTTGCTTGTAGGAGAGAGTGGAGTTGGAGTGGTGCAGGTCATAGTGCGCAATCACACACACACACACAGACACACACACACACACACAGAGACACACTCCTCTGAATGTGTGGAGGGGAGCAAGCACAGTGGAATGTGAAACAGCAGACTGTGTGCCAGTGTGTGTAGTAGAGATCGACATACACTTTCTCGGCTGAGGAATAAAAAAATAATAATAATCTTGTTAAAGGTGTTCTATGAAGTATTTCACTGGATATGTGACTGAACACAATTACCCACAATTCCAGACCTTTATGAAAATACAAGTAAAAGTACAGCCTAAAGTAGACGCCCTGGCGTGTTTTGCTTCTGGCTGGATTGCGTGAACGGCGGGAATTGTTCTAATTGTATCCCCAAAAGGATGTAATGGTTTTGTTTGCGCCGCCGCATAATAGCCTTTGTGTTAATGCGATAACTTTTTTTTTTTTTTAATGTTTTTCCCAGCCCATTCAGGCTGTATTTATTTATTAGAGTTAGCAGAAACAGGTGAAGATGGGGGGCAGACATGCAGGAAATACGTCGTTGGCGAGATTCGAACCACTGACTCACCGCGCCATTGAGGCATATGTGTGCTTAACCAACCAGCTCTGCCTAACCAACTGAGCTACTGGGCAGCACAACGCGATAACTTTGAACAGATGGTGGATTATTCCCAGATTCGGTGTGTTAATGTTCTGGGGTAGGTTCATGATCTCTGGATCGCTTACAAGATGGTTGAATTCAAGATGGCCAAATTTTAGTTTGCTACATAACGCCTGACCGGGTGGATGGATTAAAATATATAATAATAAATAAATAAATAATAAATAACAAAAAATGTTAGAAAGGGCGTGGGATATACCGGGACATGCTAGAAAATGAGGCTATGCTGCCATCTTCTGACAGTCAAAGGTAAATGGTGTCTATTTGGTAGGGGTCCAATCCGTTTATAATGATTATCTGGCCTCCTTTTCTAGCATGTCCTGGTATAGACGAGTTTACCCGCGAAATACAGGGGGCTGGCATTTTGTCCCGTCGGGAGGAAACACACTTCCGGTGCCTAATGGTAGCCTATGGCCACTCTGGTACTTGACCGAGGAACCGAGCAAACAAAACACACAAAACGCACAGTTCAAAATCCGACCACTAGATGTCCTCTGTGACCAGTTAACACACCACCCCGCTCGCTCCGTTTATAATTTTGTATAAATATTGATGAATTACAGTCCAAATCCGACTTAAAGTTACTCACCGAGTGATCACATGTTCTTCTGGACCAATAGGCTGGCTGCTTCTACTAGTAATTACAAAAGGAATGGGAAAATGGAACGAGTTGCACTGATTATTAAATCATGCGTTTGTGGGTCACAGATCCGCACGAGAGCATTTGGGTGTGGAATAGCACACCACAAGTTACCACCATCCGTTTTAAATAACCCTGTAGGTTCGCAGTTACAACCAAATATACATGTTGAAAAATAACCAAAAACACATCGGATCAAATTATAACGGACGTGACGTTCAGACACCGGAAGTACCCCCTAACTCATCTATATCCCACATCCCATCTTCTTAGATTTTCATATTTATATTTTACTCATTTTAACACTAATTTATCTCTCAAACCATGTCTCTTTACCCTCTGGGCACACAGTGAGACTGTAAACATTCAGCGCGCTGGATCCGTAATGGCCGCCGCGCAACCGTGACGTCACGTTCTACAGCCTGATTGAGAAGGAGGCTGGTGTCCGAAATCGCTCCCTCTCCCCCATATAGTGCACTTTATGGGGCGCACGCCATTTTGTAGGGGTGTCCGAATTCTCCATGTGCCCTATATAGTGCACTGAAAGTATCCCACAATGCACCGCAAAAAGTAGTGAGCATCGGATCATGTACCCTAGGCGGAGCAATATAACCCATAATGCATTGCAAGACATTTTTAAAATATCTAAACTTTTTAAAAATGGCATTACAGGAGTAAATAGCGATACATTTAAGTACTAAAGTAATAAAGGTAAGTACTTTTTACTTTTTGTGATGATTGTTGAATTTTGTAATTATATTTTTTATAATTATATTTTATAATAATTTTCAACGGTGCCAACTCTAGTGTCCGAAATATCGGCCGCTGCTGTTGAGTGCACTATAGGTGAGTGCACTATATGGAGGGTATGAAGTAGGGGATAGGGAGCGATTTCGGACACGCTATAGTAGTCCCGCCCTAAACCTGGTAAACAAAAGTATGTTGACCAATCACAGATAAATCCATATTTCTTATCTCCGCCCACTCGGCCGCGCGCAGCGCCTTGCACACAGAAGACATCCGCGCCGCTCCTCTCTACCCCGAGCGACGCGTCAACGCGCGTCACGGGGCGAGGTTCGCGGTTCGCGACGCTCACGGTGGGGGCGCGGTCAAGGGCGGAGCTACGCGCGGCTTTTCATGGATGCGTATGCGCCAACGAGCGTCAGCCGCCTGGTTTCACGTCAACGCGACGGTGCTTTCTGTGTGGCCGGGTCCACTGCAGCAGGCAGCCGCAGCTGTTCTCCGTCCGTTAGCTGGTTAGCCGCGGGTTAGCTCGCCGCTACAAAAAAAAAAACCCAAAACGGATCGAATCGGATGTTCGGTTCTGTCTAGACGCGCCTGGAAAATCCACGCTGGGTCCGCGGTGTTGCAACATGTCTCCCGGAGACATCCCGTGGCGGCGAAGCTTCCAGAATGGATCACGGCTGTCTGGCTAACTGCAGGCTAAGGAGCACAGAAAGTGATCTTAGATTAACCCGATAATTCACCCGCTAAACCGGTTAAAGCGACCCGCCGGGCCAACCCCGGTCACTAACCCGAGGTTAGGCCAGGGCCAGGACTTGTCTGCTAGGGTGGAGGACGCAGCACCCCCTTTACAGTAAGTCTGGTTTGGATCAACTACATAATAACTAGATGAACCTAACAGAGGGTTACTAGTGGATTACCTTAAACTATTCACTAAATCGCTTCATTTACAACTGTTGCTTTTCTGTAAACTGCATCTGTTCAACAACTTTTCACAGCCTGAAACTACTCCTAATGAACAACTGCTAAAGAAAAATATGTTTTGATCTGTAATCATGATTTTACGTTTTTGTGAACTAATACTGAAGTTCTCTAATAGAGTACTTTTGTATTGAAATTAATTCAACAATATACGTTTTTTCGTTTTCAAATCGTATGTAATTTTTAAATTGTGGTTTACAGTAGGATTTTATAGCAAATGATTTGTTGGAAATTATTGATTCAAGTCCCTACCATGACCTTTGGTCACATCAAATGTGAATTATAAAGCCCAATGTATTGTTGTGATCATAATTCTTGTCACTAATCGAGATCGATTGGTTGGATTTATCGTTGATTTCTGTGATCTCAACGATTTAATCTACTCAATTTAATCATATCAGACTATTTGTATATTTATAAATGATGTGACAACAAATCAAATGGGAACCATTTTCCAAGGAATGTATTGTTCATCATCATCATCATCATCATCTCGTCGTCGTCGTCATTGTTGTTGTTGTCATCAGCATAATTTTTCTGTGAAACACCAGCTGAGCCTGCTGCCTATTGGTCCACCCGGATTTCATGTTGGCTGATAATTTCTGGAAATTAAATTCAAATCTATTACACTGACATTGGTTCAACGTATATGTTATAAAAAAAATTATAGCTGCACATTATTCCACTAATGAATGATAATCGGATTATTGAATTAATTGATGACTAAGTTTTATAATTGATTAATCAGCAGAGATTCCTTGTTTGGTCTGTGTGCCGCTCAAACGTGTTCATTATACAGGTCCTTCTTTAGGAAAAAAACTAGCATATTATGTGGTAGACTTTGAGAAGAAAATGCATATCATGAAAAGGTGCTCTTAACAAGATGCTAACTCTCTAAACGCCTGCAAAAGATTCCTGGGACTCTTTTGAAAACTTGTTTTATTTTTGATATATTTCAAAACGTTTTGAAAACTCCCAGCCTGGTCCATTACTGAAAACCACAATCAGCCTAACTGCTGCCCAGAGGGCCATCATTGATACCTTCAAGCGAGAGAGTGAGACACAGAAAGACATCTCTGAGCAAATGAGCCGTTCCCAGAGTGCTGTATCCATGCACCTCAATCGGAAGTCCGGGAAGGAAAATTCTCAGAGAACGCTGCACAACAACAAGAGGTGGACCCTGAGGAAGATTGGGGAGAAGGACCGAGTCCAGACCTTGGATGACCTGCGGAAGCTGTGGACTTACTGGAGTAGAAACCTCCAGAGCCACTGTGCACAGGCGTCTGCAGGAAATGGATTACAGGTGCCGCATTCCCCAGGTCAAGCCAGAAGCACTTGACCTGGGCTACAGACAAGCGGAACTGGATGGTTGCTCAGTGCTCCAAAGTACTTTTTTCCGATGAACGTCAATTTAGCATGTCCTCCGGAAATCAACATGCCAGATTCTGGAGGAAGAAGGAAATGCCAAAATTGAAGACTTATTCTGATGGTCTTGGGTGCTGCCGTGCTGGTCCACTGTGTTCTATCAAGGGTCAATGCAGCCAGCTAGCAGGAGATTTTGCATGCTTCCATCTACCGAGAGGCTTTATGGAGATTTCATTTTTTTTTCAGCACAACCTGGCACTTGCTCACAGTGTCCAAACCACTGGTAAATGGTTTACTGATCAGGGCATTACTGTGCTAAATTGGCCTGCTAACCTTCCTGACCGAACCCCATAGGGAATCTGCAGGATGTTGTGAAGGTGAAGAGGAAATTTGAGACACCAGACCCAACACTGTGGATGAGCTTAAGGCCACCATCGAAGCATCCTGGGCCTCCATAACACCTCAGCAGTTCGAGAGGCTGATTGTCTCTATGCCACACCGCAAAAATAACTTGGGATAACAAAGTTGAAAATATTGATATTGTAAAATTGAACGGCGACTGGCATTGGGAACAAGTTAACATATATCAACATGTTTGAGACTAGGCTTACCAAATTAGTTGCCAAGCATTCAAAAATAAATTATAATTATATATATATATATATATATATATATATAAAAAATATTTTTCATTCTTTGAATATCTTCTTCTGTCGAGGACTTTTTTAATTCTCCAGGATAAAACTTATTTCATCCTCCTCATCCTCCTCCTTCACACTATCTCACTTCACTGCTTGTAGCAAATGGTTCATCGTTCTAGGATTAAGTTATGACCATTCGTAGATGTTGCTGCACCATCATTTGACTTGTCTGCTTCTGCTTCTTTTACCTTTCATCCCTCAATCCCTGAAGGCAGAATTTTGTTCCATTTGGGAGCATGTTATTTGACTCTTGAGTTTTAGACCTCTTCTTTTGATTAGTGCCATTATAGAGAGATTGCAAACCTGCGCCGTAGTGGTTCAAAAAAATAGTCCTTTTAGTGCTACCAGTGTGTGTGTGTGTAGCAAGTACTCGTAGGGTAGTAGCCTAGCAAGCCAGAACCAACGCATCGTCCGCAGTCCGTGTGGCGTTACTACGGAGAACGGGGATCGTTCACCTGTTAATAATAATGTGGTATGACTATTATGTTACTTATAGGCTACAGACATGCACCAAAATTTAATCACTTCTTTCGTCATTTACAACAACTCTGCAAAATTTCATCCGGATCCGTGCTCAACCTTTTCCGTTATCCTGAGGACAAACCAACGCAAGCAAAAACATAACCTGCTCTGGTTATGTTGTTGTTTCGGATACTGAACACTATTAAGCCCCACGGCAACATAAACAATACTTGAATTCAATAAAAGCTCATAACTATGGAACATTTGTGGAAGAGTAGACTCTTTCATGCTTAATTAAAATTGAAATGTTGGGTGCAATTTGCAGTAAGTAGAGATACTGAAAAATAAAGTTTGCGATATAACATTACAGGTTAATAATCGTTCCGATTTTAAAGGAAACATGAATAGATTTATCAATTTAACCGCCAGTATTAATGGCTGATTATCGATAATCATTCCCTGCAGCCATATCTAATTTCATAGGATTAATTAAATTCCGGAATGTTCCAGTTGTCAAGAGTCTTGTAGAGCTTCACTCTTGTTTGCTCCGTTGGCTGCTGTTCAAGGCAGCCAGACGTGACGTGGGCCCGCGCCGTGAGAGCCTGTCTGGGGTGGGAGTCGCTGGCTGCATGTGACTCCCATGGGGGCCCAGTGATTCATGCTGCCTATACTCTCCTACCGCTGGGCAAAAGAAACGTGCCAAAGCATAAAGGACATGGACATCTAGGAAAATCTCTGGAACAAGGCTGCAACTAACCATTATTTTAATAATCGTTAGTTGCCTATTATTTAAACCATTCGTTGATTCATCGGGTGGACGTTTTTTTCTTTTGGAAAATCACCAAAATGTTAACGTTGACCAACAGTTGCAAGAGCTTAATCTTGTTAACTTCAAATCTAGTCAAATTTGGTTGTAATTAACCAACAAATGTACAAGTTACTTTCTCTGTGACAAACGTATTCCAATTTATACCGTAATATTTCGATTTTCTTTCATTATATTTGATGTTTTTCTTCTTATTCACCTTTTTCCATCAATTATGAACATTTAATATATCATATCTTCAAATATGATGTATTAATATCAAATTTGCTTGGACCAATTGGGCTACTGTCAGCACAAAACTGGCGAAATGGCAATGATTGAATTTCTTGGCGATTATTACATTCGTTGACGATGAATTCTATGATGGATTGGTCATCGATTAATCGACTAAACGTTTCAGCCCTACTCTGGAACCTTAATGTCAGATTTCAATTCCAATTTGTGAAGAAAAAAAAACAATTCAATCATTCAATGTATTTTTTTTTATTTAAAATTTAGCAAACTGTGCCCCTTTTGGGAATGAAATGGAGACCTCACTCTTGGGGATGCAATTAATATAATGTATAATAAAGTTGTATTCCAAATATCCAGTTATGAATGTACAACAACCTGGAAAAACCACAGGAACTCAGTTATCAATCAAGATCATTTACTCGTTTTAAAAATCTGAACAAAATGATCTGATTTCAAATTAAGAAGTATTTTTTTAAATCTCTTAATATGCTAAATTCCTAAAACTCCATCCATCAGGGTGAAGTTTTGTTCTTTTGGGCACTTTTGGAGTGCTTTATCGTATCATGCAATTCTAGAGATTTTAGATTCTAGAGATTTAGAGCTTTTGATTATCGCCATTTATTGGTTTGAGAGAAGTCAGACTGCAGAGTGTTTTTAATTTCTCTATGATCTGTGAGTTTATTTGGCATGCATCACACCATGTGGTTTTGGAATGTTTCAATTGTGTTGCTCAGGTTTGCTCAATGTCTGCATCCAAGGCTGCACCAGACTATTGGCAGCAGTATCGTGCCGAATATGGCAAATTATTTCCATGCAATTTGCCCTGAAAAAAAGGCTCTGATCCTCATGGCAACCCCACCTGACGAGCCTGGTCGGAACCCGGCGGCCCGGGCTGAACTTGAACAAAGAAATTAAAATTGGTTGTGAGCAACACAACAAATTTCGGACTCCGAACCGGTTCAAGGAACGAAAACGAACGGAAATTCACTGAATTTTACGAGGAGCAGAAATGGAAC
Source organism: Bregmaceros cantori (assembly GCA_900302395.1). Lineage (NCBI taxonomy): Eukaryota > Metazoa > Chordata > Actinopteri > Gadiformes > Bregmacerotidae > Bregmaceros > Bregmaceros cantori. The sequence goes on from OMKY01255121.1 coordinate 12,234, forward strand.
CGAAAAAAGATTTCTTCAACTGTTCCAGAACAGAAACGGAACATTATGAAATCCAGAAAACCGGTTAAAAACGTTTTTTCGTTCTCTATATATTTTGACACATCCTATGTCTGGGAGACTATTTCCGTCCACTTTCACGGTCAGTCATCAAGCCCCATGCATCTGGGGTTCCATCTTGTGCACAGACGAGGAAGTGAATGTAATGGCGTTTTGAACCCGGTCATCAAGTTAATACAGTTGAACTGAAGTTTGAAAGTCCACCAAATATATTTATTATAAACGTAATAAAAACCAAATATTTCACCAAATTAGGAACTTTAAGAACGAATGAAATGTTTGTGTTCCGAACCCGTTCAGGACCGATATTTTGGTGGCGGAACGGTTCCGAGAACAAAAACGTTAAGGATAGGCCTGGCGGAACCGTTCAGAACGGAGCGTTTGAAAAAAACATTTTTTTTCTAGCCCTGGTTGTTCGGCTCCGGTCGGGCTGGACCCAAAATGTGATTATTATTCTTTTTTCCTCAGGCTTCATCGGGCTAGAATCAAATGGATATTGTGAAAATTATAGGCAAAGGACACGTTTGGATCATGTATGTCCAATAAAACAGTTGTAGAAGTCAATGAGAGTACAGGACCCAGGTGAATGCTGCCTTGGTTTTAATCCAGAGTGACTGCGGAATATGGACTTGGGAAATGATTCGGCAACTGGTATCTGGTAGTCACCCTACAACTCTGACCACCCAGGCATGCCTGCAATATATCATCTCCGTTCAGTCACCTAGCGTTTTTGTGCTGTTGAATTTATTAAAATACAGGGTCAACAGAAAATAATGTGACTGTTTTTGGTTGGCTGTCCTACCACATCCATTGATTCATGTTGAGCTAATCGATTATGAAATTAATCAACGATTAATCGAATAATCAATGATCGTCAAAGAATCTAATCCTTGTTGGCACTAAGACACTACAAAGCACACATATGCCATAATGACGCAGAGAGCCTTCAGTTCGCCTCTCCTCACAGACAGTTCGCCTCTCCTCACATCCTGAATAAAGCTGGAAATTGTCCAAATAGGCCGCAAAAAATACATTGGAAAAATAAAATTAATGTAATAAAGGATTTATTGAACCCATATTGAACATTATGATAAATTATAGGTGGGGGGGGCGCCAGTTTTAGACCCTGCTTTAGCAGTAAATGATGGGTTTAATAGACTCAGGTCTTTGAGTGATGTCATGCGCAGCTGCGAGCCGTCGTCCACACCACATGATGCATTTAACCATCTGGCTGTGTTATTCCTGGCTCCATGTTGTCTCTTATCATCTGCATCATCTGTTGTCATGTGTGTTTTTTTTTTTTTAGAACAACGTAAATTAACATCACCAGCACAATGTTTTACTGTCGAGTGCAGTCACTAGTGCACACTGCAGTGACTCGGTGAGCGATTTCGGACACCACCATCGAATGTCTAGGTCAGTGGTCCTCAAACTTTTTCATCCACCTGAGAATCTCTTTAGCGGTCCGAGTACCACCAAGATGTCGCGCGAGACGGCGGTTTCTTTTCCTCGGCCAAGTTTCCGCAACAATGTTTGATTTTGCTCGCCACGGGTTGAAGAAGGATGTGCACGAGTGGACAAACACGTTGTTTTATGTCACTCTCCCATGTTTCAAGGAAGGCCCTGTGTTGTGTGCACTTCACTTGCGACTTAAAATGTGAAAATGTATGTATGTATAATGCAAAAAAATACCCCCGCGTACCACCGGGGTGCTCACTTACCACTGGTGGTACTTGTACCACAGTTTGCGGACCACTGGTCTAGGTAATAAAGCTATATGCAGCCAGCCTCTGCCAACTTAAGTACAGGCAGCCACTAGTAGGATTTTTATTGTCAATCCAATACATGACAACATATATTGGCCATTTGGTGCCGTGACCCAGATTCACGCACATACTCCTCTCCAGTAAGTAGGTACTCTATAGCGCCACCTGCCGTGTATCTGCGGCCAACCTAGGAAGGTTGAGAAAGGGTGGTAGTTCCCAAACCTCCCACAATGCAGCGGGACAAACGGGAGGGTGGGAGAGAATTGAGTACCGTTGGTCTCCAGACAGAACCTAGCTGTCAAATCATCGCTCTTCTGCTACTCTTACTACGCCCGCCTGGCAGCTTGTCAGCCTAGGGTATAGAAATGAATGCGTTTGCCTCGAATCTCCTCAGTCTGTGAATCGCTACTCAATGAAGTTGTTCATTTGTAGGGGCTGGGGGTGAACGGAGGGGGGAGGAACACGCTCTAAACAGAAAGGATGATTGAAGGCAGAGTTGAGCCTTTTCCTCGTCCCAACAAGGCAGTCCCATGGCTTAGCTTCGACGCAACTGATTAGCATTTATATAGCACGCATTCAACGAACAATACCCCACCTGTGCTCGGAGCAGTGGATTAAGCCAATATGTTTGGAGGTAGGCAGAGTTGGCAAGTAACAAAGTACAAATACGCAAGTACTGTACTTAAGTAGTTTTTTTCATGTATCTGTACTTTTAGAAGTACCTTTTTCTCTGACTTTTTTACATGTACTGAGTAGAGTTTTAACAGAAATATCTGTACTTCTTCTCCTTACTGTTCCCAAAACGGGCTTGTTACTTTTTTTGCGCACCGGTGGTAGGGATCTGTAATGGTGTGAATCGCCAGTAGGGTGCGGTAATGCCAACAGCTGTTAATTTCAATGTTCAGTGGTGGGATTTATAAACCTTTAGTGAAGTAAGTTAAGATAGGTTTTTAACAATTTATTCAAACATTCAAACATTGTAAAACAATGAAAAAGTACATTTTACATACAATTTCACTTCTTTTACTTTGTACTTTATACTTTGAAAATACTTATGAGTACATTTTAGAGCCTGTACTTTTTACTTCCAAAAATACTTTTTGAGTACGTTTCTGAGTAGACATTTGGATCTGTACTTTGTAGTCGTACTCGAGTTGTTTTTTCACAAATGTATTTTACTCTTACTCGAGTAAGACATTTGGGTACTTTTGCCATCTCTGGAGGTAGGCTTCGGCAATAACTGGACAGAGTTGGATTTGCCACGCGGCGTTAACTTGACGGGGCCAACCCCTGTCATCATCAAGGTTGGAATAAACTCCAACTCCTCTCAAGATCACTGGCTGAAGAACTCGTGGTGGGCCCGTAGCCCAGCCCGGCCCCCAGGGTGAAGCCCCGGACACCATCCGCTCACTCCCACTTCCCGCCAATATCACATGTTACACTAAAAGGCAGGGCTTGAAAACAATGAATTTTTCAAACGTTCCGTTCTGAACGGTTCAGGTAGGCCTATCTTTAACGTTTTCGTTCTCGGAACCGTTCCGCCACCAAAATATCGGCCCTGAACCGGTTCGAAACACAAGCATTTTGTTTGTTCTTAAAGTTCCTAATTTTGTGAAATATTACGTTTTTTTATATAGCTTATACAAAATATATTTCTTGGACTTTCAAACTTCAGTGCAACTGTGTTAACGTGAAAACAGGCTTTAAAACGCATTACATTCGCTTCCTCGTCTGTCCACAAGATGGAGCCCCAGATGCATGGAGCTTGATGACTGACAGTGAAAGTGGACAGAAATTGTCTCCCAGACATAGGATATCTTAAAATATATAGAGAACGAAAAAAACGTTTAACCGTTTTTGTGGATTTCATGATTTTCCGTTCCGGAACAGTTGAAGAAATGTTTTTTTTTTTTGTTTCATTTCCGCTCCGGTTCGGAGCCCTTCTAAAAAGTATCCTCACACATCAGTAGACCACACCCCAAAAACGACAACGGACCAATCATCGCATAACAACGGTTACTATACTCGGGGACCTCGGTCACGTGGACCATTTCTATGAATGGAAGTCTATGACAGACAGACTTGGGAAGATAAAATTAGTTTCACAACTTTGTTTGATTAAAAGTTATTTCAATGATTTAAATTTTAACAATTTGAATATCCACCCATCTGCAGTCTTTTAATCAAAATGATTAATGCTGTGTTTCATGAGAATGAAAATTTGGAAATGTCCTCATAGAATTTAAATCATTTAGGTGAATTGGCAAAATATTTTTTTTCCCAGTTTATTCGATAGCCTGAGGAGCTTCCAAAAACGTTTATGTTATTAAGCAGTGCATGGCACAGTTGGGAAAGATATGTAAGGATATCGTCAGCAGAGATATCTTATTGATTCTAGTTTAAGTGTTGTATCCACATATTTGGGGATCCAGACTAATGGAATGTGCTCAACTGCAAAGATGTTTGCATCCACTTTAGGAAGTGATCTAGGACAATATTCATCCACTTCCTGTGGTCTGGGGTCATTTCCCTTTTTATGACTGATTAACTGGTTATCGCCTCAATAAGGGCAGGCGATAGGGTACTTGTCATGCGAGCGTGCTTGTATAGTTTTAAATATGAATATTTGCTACGCCTGGGCCATCGGACTCAGGCGTTTTTCTTTGAGGAATGCAATTGCTTTTTCAGTCTCTGTAATTTTAAGGTCGGCATTGATCAGATTCAAATCACCTTTATCTAATCTGGATAGATTGTGAGGTTTTATTCTCAGATTTTGAGGTGTACATACATCTGTGTAAAACTCATTGTATTCATATCCTTGGGTTTAGAAGTAGTGTGTCCTATAATGCTTTAATATTATGTCTGGTTTTGTCACTTTCTCACTTTCTTTTTTTGTCTTGTGTAACTAGCAGCTTCATGTGACATTGCACACAGGTGGCCACGCCCACAGGAGGCGTGTCATCGGTGGGCTGAGTGGTGGAGGCAGGCACACACAAAGAAAGACCACTTTTGGGGAAAAAATCCTAAAAGACCTGATATGGCAAAAATTGTTCTGTATTTTTACCAAGGCTGAACAATAAACTGCAAAAGTAGGTTAACCTCGGTGCACCCCCTTGTGGTTATTAGACCGCGAGGGGTGCGGTTTTAATCGCTACCGTTCCAAACGTAACGCGGCCACCCTGTCACTTACTACTCTTCCAACCGCATTTGACGCCTAGTGATAGTTGCACACAAAAGAGCGGCGCGCGACTGTCTGCGGTACACGGAGCTGACGCGCTCTGTTCTAAAGAATGAATACAAACCCTTCGTTAATTATACAGGAAGGCAACGAACCGCAAAATATCCTGTTGGTTAATATTATTGTTGTTCAATTATATATTTATTATGCTGTATTGAGAATATGGTATGTATTTGAAATGCATTTTATTTTATTCAACTTACTTTTCTTTTTCATATACTTCTTTATTATAGTTTGCAAAGTTGTTTAGTAAGGTAGCTCTGGAAGAATTTGAAGAGGAGAATATTGCTGCTTTTTTCATTTAAAATAGATTTGATTTTTAATATATATTTTTTACTTCCTCAAAAATGTTGCTACTGCACCTGCTACCTGCCTCTGAAAATATGTTGCTATGTTTGCTATGTGTCTGTACAATTTCTTAATTGTAATTAAGAAATGATAATAAAACCGCAATTAAAAACGGCAATTAATCGCAAAGGTGGAAAAACCACAATTTTTATTTTTGGGCAAAACCGTGCAGCCCTTTTTTTTTGAGGGGTGCATTAGTTCATTCGGTATATTGTCCACCGCTGTCTGCTAATAACATAAATCCACAAGAGGCCCTTGTTAAATATTCAGTGTCAAGTGTTCACAGTAGAGTCTTGTAAGAAGCATATCATGCTCTGGTGATCTAGCCAGGAGTCAAAGCCTGGTGTCCCCATATACCCTGGCTTTGGTCTCTAGTCTCTACATACCTCTGTAATCCTCTTAAACCCACTCCGCGGTACGCCCCCCGCAGTGTGGACTAACAAGTTATTAATGTTTATTTAGCTTGCTGTTTGATCACACCCCGACCGAGTCTAGTGCACCAATTGGCTTCCCGCTGGCCAAATATGCTTTTATGCCGGCCATCAATCTGAGCCTGGTTTATTCCTGGATGTGAGGATTACGGATAACAACGGCGCTGAAATATTTATGATATTGCTTCGGGAGTCAACGGGCATATAATGACTGTGATATATCGCTGCGTCCGTGGGGCACAATTGCCTCGTGTTTATTGATGTTTTTCCCAGGGTTTGGTAAGTTAGAGGATGGAATTACTAGGATTTTGCACCCCTTTAATATAACACATTATCATGCCTTTAGAGACAGTGGTTTAGTAGACAATATAAAAAAGGTTGAGGATTACAATAAGGGGTCATCTAATCAATTTATTTAAACAGTAGCAGATTCATTTTATAACCTTGTGCCTATCCCTTTTGGACCTCACAAAATTCATAGTATTTCTGAAATTAAATGGACAATTGAAGAACACGAATATGAAGAAAACCATCAAATATTATGTTATAAATAGTTTATATCAAAGCAAGTAACTTGCTCTGATACAATTATACAATGCTGTACAATTGCTGCTTAAGAAAAGTTCATTTTTAACAAGATTATTAGTATTTATTACTCGTTAGCCGCTCAGGCACAATTCTTTGTACAAACTAGTCCTGGACTGCTAGAGGTGTATCCCCGAAAAGACGCAACATCTTTTTGGGCAAATCCATACACCTGGTCGTAACTTATGGACCAAACAAAAATGAATGAATTAATGAAATCCATCCATTTGAAAGTTATTGTGTTAAGACGAGTGATCACACGCAAAACCGCTACATCCTCGACACTGCGCTTAAGTCTTCACAGTTCTTCAAGTCAGTGTTTCAGTGCACTCAAACAGCAGGGAATGCCGCCAGCGGTAGTTCTAAATGCGTATGTCCTTGTGCTAAATGAAGCAGGCTCTGGCTTAATTCTCCTGATCCTCATTGGAAATATGTGTAAGATGTACTCACTTATGCCTTTAAACATTTTGGTGATTTTCTTGAAATGTTTTTTTTTTTCCCCCAACATGTTTTGTTGGAAGAGCTAACATGAAAAATGGTTGGCAATTATTGAGTTTATCACATTTCAGAAGTGAATATTCGACAATAATTGCACCCCAGATTCTTACATGCAATCTTCAATTTATGTCTAAGTCAAGCATTCTGTGTTAGGTGTGTAACTCACACCTATCATGGCGATACGATTCAGTATCGATTTCCTGACCCAATGATTCCATTTTTTTTTTTCGATACTCAAGAATTCACCACGATACGATTTGATTCTTTGCTTCTTTTTTTTTAATTTAACCAGACAGGGGAGTGGAATTATGTCCATGAGCAAATGGATTAAAAATAGACCAGAAAAAAGATATACTCTTGCGGACGTATCGATACATTGTATCGTCAGCTGTTGTATCGATATATCGATACAACATCGTTATTATTTACACCCCTATTCTGGTGCCTGACTTTAAACTCTAAATGTAGTTCTATTTAGAGGTGCACCGATCATGTTTTTTTGCTCCCGATCCTTTGATTTTAAGGACCGGTCGATCTCTGGTACCGAGTCCCGATACCAAGTCCTGATCCTGATCCTTAGAGCAGAACTTTATTCTGGTTATGTTCTCATCGATATCCCTAAATAATAACACATATCAGTGGAGCAGAACTTTACAATTCTCTACACAGTATGAGTATCATCCCACAGCACCAGCAAGTCCTGCTGGCAGAGCGCACCATCATCCACTCTCCTGAGCGTAGCGCTCCCCGACTCGTTTATCGATCCTGATCGGGACAACGTCACGAGTCCCGATCTTTGGGAAAAAGTCTGATCGGCCCCCGATCACCGATCTGAGGATCGGATCGGTGCACCTCTAGTTCCATTTCGTCCCTGACTTTATGTCTAAATGTACTATTTCTAGGGCGTTCTCGGTGCCACGATGGGGGCCTTCCTGGACAAGCCCAAGACGGACAAGTACAACGGGCACGGCGAGGGCAACGGGCTGCGCTACGGCCTGAGCTCCATGCAAGGCTGGAGGGTGGAGATGGAGGACGCCCACACTGCTGCGTTGGGACTCCCAGGGCTGTCCGACTGGTCCTTCTTCGCTGTGTACGACGGACACGCGGGCTCGCGGGTGGCACACTACTGCTCCAAACACCTGCTTGAGCACATCCTGGGCGATGCCCCCACGTCTGGCACGCCTCCGGGGCCAGAGGTGGGTGTCTGATTCACTTTCCAATCCAAAGAATCCGGATAATTTAATATCTGACAAATGTTGGTACAATGTCACACATGGGAAAATATTAGGGCTGAAACGATTAGTCAATTCATCAATGACTAATCGATTAAAGAATGAATCTGCAACAAATGTGATGATCGCTAATCGCCACGGAATTGTATAATTGTTATTGACGATAGTTTTGTGCCGACTGCCCTTATTGGTCCACTGAAATTTGATAGTAAATAATGTCTTTAAAAAAAAAAGAAACTACTATTGCTTAATTTGAATAGGTTTGTTTCTGAGTAAGTAATGGTTAAGCAGAACCAAATGTGTCTAGTCTTTACAGTAGACAAGATTGATCCTTTGCAATTTTTGTCCTGTGTTCATATTTTTAGTATTTCTTCAAGAAAACAAATTAAACCGTTCAAACGACTAACAGTTTCAATAATCGGTAGCTAATTGACTATTGAAATAATTGTTAGTTGCAGCTCTAGAAATAAAAAAAAATCTACAATGTACACATCCGCCTCATGTAGCATAAACAATTACGTTTTTATGGATTCAGTTACAATTAGTGTAAATTCAATGCATGAATCTTTGAATCATATATGCTGAGTGTGTGTTGTACATAATGATGAACGTAGCTTTTCTTTTTGTCTCTAGCCTAAACCCTTGACCGACAACTCCGACGCGGCGCAGCCCAGCGTAGACGCAGTAAAAGCGGGTATACGCGCCGGCTTCCTCCGCATCGACGAACACATGCGCGGCTTCTCCGACCTACGCAGCGGCATGGACCGCAGCGGCTCGACGGCGGTGGGCGTGCTGGTGTCACCCGAGCACCTGTTCTTTATCAACTGTGGGGATTCGCGCGCTGTGCTCTACCGCCACGCCCGCGTTTGTTTCTCTACACTTGATCACAAGCCGTGCAACCCACGCGAGAAGGAGCGCATCCAGAACGCCGGCGGCTCGGTGATGATCCAGCGCGTCAACGGCTCGCTGGCCGTGTCTCGAGCCCTCGGAGACTTCGACTACAAGTGCGTGGACGGCAAGAGTCCGACAGAGCAGCTGGTGAGCCCTGAACCGGAGGTGGTAGAGATGGTGCGTTCTCCCGAACACGATCAGTTCGTGGTGTTGGCGTGCGACGGAATCTGGGATGTTATGTCCAACGACGAGCTGTGCGAGTTTGTGCGCTCCCGGCTGGAGGTGTCGCACGACCTGGAGAGGGTGTGCAACGAGGTGGTCGATACCTGCCTTCACAAGGTACACGGACCGTTCGCAAACGCATGTTCTATGTTCATACTGTCTGACGCGAATGAATGAGAATGGTACTGTTGTTTTTCCATGACGAAGATTGCGGACGACTCCGTCGAGGTATTTGAAAAACATATTTATATCTTTAAAAAGACCAGTACAATGCTTTTTGTTCGCACACTTTTTGAACATTTCACATGTACATTGATGTTCAAACATCCACCAAATATATTGTATAAATGATGTGTAAACGTAACATATAACGTAAACTACGATATACCGAAAAAAATTAGAATGGCAAAGAACTTTGTATATATGTACTATATGTATGTGGTCTTTTTTTTTTTTTTTGTCTGTCTGTATGCCTGTCTCCACCACCCAGCTCGGTGGGGCAAGTGTGTGGGCGTGGGCAATGTCATGTGACTACACATGCTGCCCTCGAGTGGCCAATGTTAGTAAATGATTTTGTAAAGGTTATATTTATATTACCGGCCAATTCCAACCGCTTTCTATATTAGGTGTTGTATTGGAAAACGTACACAAGCTAACAATATCCCGTCATTAAAACAAAGGTGTCTAGTGACCTAAATCTATTTTTACTAGAGAATTTGATGGTCTTATTGCAGATTTTTTTTTTTTAACTTATTTTTTTATTAGTAACAAACAAAACAATACAATAACACAAAACAAACACAACAAAGAACAAACACACAATGTCACGAATAGAGTCCGTATTGATAGTCAATAGTCCACCACTTTCTTTTTTTTTTTCGTCTCAGTTCGTAGTGGCGAC
>OMKY01255161.1:4572-16834 GCA_900302395.1 Bregmaceros cantori
TCTCTCTCCCTCTTTCCTGCTCTATCTCCCCCCTCCCTCTCTCTTTCACTCTCCCTCTCTCTCTCTCTCTCTCTCTCTCTCTCTCTCTCTCTCTCTCTCTCTCTCCCTCTCTCTCTCTCTCACTGAATCTCTGTCTCTCGCCCTCTCTTTCTCCCCTTCTCAATCTCTTTCTGTCTCCCTCTCTCACTACCCCTCTCTCTCTTTGTTCCTCTCTTCCCCTCTCTGTCTCTCTCTCCAGCTGCTGGTAAAGAATCTCCAGTTTGAAGATGGAAAGATGATCCAGGCCAGCCAGTACTTCACGGCTGGAGACAGTGCAGTGTTGGAGCTCAGCGCTGAGGAGCAGAGCTTTGCACAGCAGATGAAGGTAAGGGCACATTCAAACCCGCAATTTGAATTCAGCGCAAGTTTTAATCCCGGGTTTAGCTCGGGTTAGTTCCGGGGCCACACCAGGACAGATTTGTCACAATTGTGTTCCGACTGCCTTCTTGCAGTGTGTTCAAGACAGCAGAAGGGAAAATGAGCCGCAGTGTGAGCTTCAATCTACAGCTCAAAGCTGCTGCTAATAGGGTCCGCGTTGGCCGAGTGGTTATGGACACCGCACCTAACGCGTCCCCATTCAAGTTAGTGGCACTGCGTCTACCGCAGCGTCCGCAGTGTCGCGAGTTCGACTACGCTTGTCGACTTGTCTGCAATGTCTACCCCCGATCTCTTCAACCCAGTTTCCGACTAATCCTATCCAATAAAGGTGGAAAAACGGCGCTGACGGCGGAAAAAATAACTTTAAAAAAAAAAGCTGCTGCTAATTGAGGCCACTCACATCCCTCAGTCACACAGTGGAAATGAAAACACTTTTCATTGTGTGTCTGCTATGGACAAACAAAATGGCTCCTGCACCAAAACACAATAGAGCCTGTTGGTGGTTCCCTCTATCTCTATCGCTCTCTCACTCCCCATCTCGCTCCTCCTCTCTCTCTCTCGCTCACTCTCTGTCTCACTTTGTCACTTCCCGTCTCTCTCTCCCTCTCTTTCTATCTGTCTAGATATTGTAAATGTTAATAGGCACATTTCTGCGTAGGTGGTATGGAAGAGCATCCTGACCAACGTGGATGAGATCAACGACTCAACAGATTTCTTCAAGTCGGGCGCAGCTTCCATGGATGTGGTGAGGTGAGTGAAATGACCAGTGTGCACCTTGTTTTAGCCAGGTTCTAAACATGAGATACAGGTATATATACTCATTCCACAGAGAGCCGGGTGAAATATATCAGTTCTGCTAACTGCTAAGCCCGTTGTGTACAACCATCTTCTCATATCTCATGTTGAAATGTTTGTTATGGCTCTGTTCTGTGAAAATAAAATTAATGTATGTATTCGTTCATTCCAGGCTGGTGGAGGAGGTGAAACTCCGCGCCTCCACCTGTCAGCTCCAGAATGAAGACGTGTACATGAGTCCCACCTTCCAGGAGTTCATCCAGATGTGTGTGAGGAAGCTCAGAGGGCTGGACGCAGAGGAGGAGCTCGAGGTCGACTATGTGAGTCAAAGTTGAAGCAGGCTTCAGCTGTCTAGCAAAGCACACTTCGCTTTCAAATTCCATTTCCATCTCTGTAGAGATGGAAATGGAAGTTAAGTCTGGAATTTCCAGACTTAACTGGGCCGCTAATCCAATCTGGTTTGTAGCTGTCCCGTGTATGCATTGACGCTCAAACCTTTTAGCATTGTTATGAGGTTAGTTGGATCTAAGTATTCTACTTTCAAGAGATGGTTTTGTAGTGATCTAAATTCTAAGAGCTCTGTTGGATGTTTTATTTTACATCTGTTCAAATGATTTCCAATCCTTGGAAAATGTTAAGCCTCAAATGTGTTTGACAACACTCACATTTTCATCTGAGGTCTAAAATGTAATTTATTCAAACCATGAATGACATTTGCCAGATAATTGTCTCAGAAAAAGGTGCGAAATGACAACTTCAACTTCATAAGCAATCAAGTAGTTTATAAAGGGTCCTTGGTCTGAGGTTAGTAAGTTGGTAATGACTTTCCCCATGATGCATTGCGTGATCGCTGATGCCAGACTAAGCAAACTTGGTTTCTTTTTTGTGTTTAATTTGACTTGACCTTAGGTGGAGAAAGATGTCAACAACATGACCATCCGGATGCCCCACCAGCTGTTCATCGACGGAGAGTTTGTCGACGCTGACAACGGAAAAACCTACAAAACCATCAACCCCACCGACGGCACGGTGAGTCTGCTGATCCTCGCTTCATCGCTCTTAGCCCAAGTCAGTGGCTGTGTCCGAAATTTTTCCCTATCCCATACTCCCTACTCCCTATATAGTGCACACACTTACAGTGCAATGACAGAGATTTCGGGCACTAGAGCTGGCCACGTCAAAACTGTTATTACATGAAATGCAACAACCACCACAGAAAGTCAAAAGTACTTACTTGCCGTGGTCGGTTGCTCTTGCCATGCCATGTTTGCGTTAATTTAGGTCATTTTTAATGCGTCTCGGAATAACCCCTTGTGGGTTATATTGCTTGGTCTAGGGTATATCGATGCTCACCATTTTTTTTTCGCGGTGCATTATGGGATTCTTTAAGTGCAGGGTACATGGAGTATTCGGACACCCCTACAAAATGACGTGAGCCCCATATAGTGCACTATATAGGGAATAGAGAGCGTCACAGGGTCTATAAAAAGTCTTCAATTCAGAAACTAAATTGTTAGGCCTTAAAATGTATTGAAAACACCCACACTTTCATCCTTGGTCTAAAATGTAATCCACTCAAGTCTTGATCAATGACATTTGCTGTGTCCATTACCGTCTCCCGTACCTTTTCAAGGACGACAAATCAAGGGACGGACACAAACTAGCCAGCACACCAGCACATAGCAAATGTTCATGAGAAGTGGATTTGGCTGAATCACTAGAAGATGTCATATGGGCTGTGTCCGAAATCGCTCCCTATCCCTCATATAGTGCACTCACTTATAGTCCACAACAACAGCAATGGCCGAGATTTCGGACACTAGAGATGGTGCCGTCAAAATTATGATTATAAAATTCAACAATCGTCAGAAAAAGTCAAAAGAACTTACATTTATAACGATTTGCCGCAGTCGGTCGCTATTTACTCCCGCCGTGTCATTTTTATTGAGTTTAGGTCATTTTAAAACGTCTCGCAATGCATTATGGGTTATATTGCTCCATCTAGGCTACATCCAATGCAGTGCACTATATCGGGTACATAGAGAATTCGGACACCCCTACAAAATGGCATGCACCCCATATAGTGCACTATATGGGGGATAGGGAGCGATTTCGGACACAGCCATGTTTTTTTTGGCCTGATGCATGATCAACAATGCCTTTGTGTTGATTTAACCATTGCAAACATTACAAGGATTGCGTGTGCGTGTACCACAGGCCATCTGTGACGTGTCCATGGCTCAGGTTAGCGATGTGGACAAAGCTGTGGCAGCAGCTAAAGAGGCGTTTGAAGAGGGAGAGTGGGGAAAGATGAATCCTAGAGACAGAGGAAGACTCATATACAGGTGAGTTAGTTAGACTCATATACAGGTGAGTTAGTTAGACTCATATACGGATGAGTTAGCAAGACTCATATACATGTGAGTTAGTAAGACTCATATACAGGTGAGTTGGTAAGACTCATATACAGGTGAGTTAGGAAGACTCATATACAGGTGATTTAGTAAGACTCATATACAGGTGAGTTAGTAAGACTCATACAGGTGAGTTGGTAAGACTCATATACAGGTGAGTTAGTAAGACTCATATACAGGTGAGTTAGTGAGACTCATATACAGGTGAATTAGCAAGACTCATATACTGGTGAGTTAGTAAGACTCGTATACAGGTGAGTTAGTAAGACTCATATACAGGTGAGTTAGTAAGACTCATATACAGGTGAGTTAGTAAGACTCATATACAGGTGAGTTAGCAAGACTCATACACTGGTGAGTTAGTAAGACTCGTATACAGGTGAGTTAGTAAGACTCATATACAGGTGAGTTGGTAAGACTCATATACAGGTGAGTTGGTAAGACTCAAACAGGTGAGTTAGTAAGACTCATATACAGGTGAGTTAGTAAGACTCATATACAGGTGAGTTAGTAAGACTCATATACAGGTGAGTTTGTAAGACTCATATAAAGGTGAGTTTGTAAGACTCATATACAGGTGAGTTGGTAAGACTCATATACAGGTGAGTTAGTAAGACCCATAAACAGGTGAATTAGTAAGACTCATATACATGTGAGTTAGTAAGATTCATACACAGGTGACTTAGTAAGATTCATATGCAAGTGACTTAGTAAGACTCATATTCAGGGGAGTTAGTAAGACTCATATACAGGTGAGCTAGTAAGAACCTTAGAGACAGAGGAAGACGCTGTCTATGCAGTTTTTCTTCGACTGCTAAAACGATATCGCCAATAATATATATTCAAACAACTAATGTGAAAACAAAGCTAAAAACAAATCTGCCCCGGTCAGAAGTTATGGACCAAACAAAAGTTTGAATTCAGCCATCTTGAAAGTGTTGGCCTCCAAATCTATTCAGCGAGCAAAACCATTACGTCTCCTACTCTCCACGTTTCTGGGTCTCTGGGTAATGTAAATACGATATGTAGAGGTGATGGGTTGTTCACTGAGTGTTGTGTGATGTGTCCAGACTGGCTGACCTGATGGAGGAGCACCAGGAGGAGCTGGCCACCATAGAGAGCGTGGATTCTGGGGCCGTCTATACCCTTGCTCTCAAAACACACGTGGGCATGTCCATTCAGACCTTCCGCTACTTCGCAGGCTGGACTGATAAGATACAAGTAGGCAATGATATGAGTGACTCAAGGCAACCTTTTCAGCTATAATAATAATAATAATAATAATAATAATAATAATAATAATAATAATAATAATAATAATAATAATAAATGTACAACAATAATGTAGAGTGGATGGCGCTGACGTTTTTTGCAGCTTCCTAATGTGGGACTGTCAGTTGCCTAAGATAGAACAGTGAAATGTAGAGATGAACTTAATGTTAGACACATTACCATAGTTTGCTTTTACCATAGTTTTACTGACATTCATTACTTTAGGGAGGAGCCAGAGCCACTGGAGCGTAGGTGTCCCACATTAGACAATGGCCCACTTTAGGGCAATCCACCTGATATTACAGACATTAAACGTGTGCACATAACAGTGTGCACATTGTTATGTAAGCTTCATATTGTTTTTTTTCGTCTATTGGCAGTTTGTTTGCTGTTATGTATGCTTGTTATATGTATGCTTTGATTTGTTCACAAATTCCACTGCATGCAAGATGTTTGTTCCTCAACAGTGCGCTGCATCCCTTTATATTATGCATTATATTAGTGGATATGAAACCTCTGTGCTCACAGTAATTTACTGTATTTTAGGGGAGCACCATCCCCATCAATCAGGCCAGACCCAACAGGAACCTCACCTTCACCAAGAAGGAACCCATAGGGTGAGTTAGCACTACCTCAACAAGCTCATAAAGGGGGGTGTCATTGGCAGGGTGGTTATGTACACCACACCTAACGAGCCCCCATTCGTGTTAATGGCACTGTGACTGCCGCAGCATCTGCACTCCTCAGTGCCGCGAGTTCTCCTCCCCTCGTTGGCTCGACTGTGTTTACTCCCCTTCTCCTCAACCCAGTTTATGACTAATCTTATCCAATAAAAATGAATGAACGGCGTTGACGGCTGGAAAAAAATTACGTTGTATAGACGGGTTTACGTGCGAAACACTGTTGGGAGTTATTTTGTCCCGCCGCTCTGCAAGTCACTTCCGGTGCCTTATTGTTGCCTATGCCAACTTTAGTATTGGACCGAGGTCCGAGCACACAAAACGCACAACACGCACGGCAATGCAAAATCCGACCACTAGGTGTTGGTCACACCACTCGTTCCGTTCATAATTTTGTAAAAATATTGATGAAATACAGTCAAAATCCGAGTTTTTACTCACCGAGTGGTCACATGTTCTTCTGGACCAATAGGCTGGCTGCTTTTACTAGTTGTTCCAAAGGGAATGAGAAAATGGAATGGGTTGAACTGATTATTAAATCATGCGTTTGTGGGTCACAGACTTGTCTATCTCTCTTGCTGTTTCTCAGAGTGTGTGCTATTGTCATCCCGTGGAACTACCCCCTCATGATGCTGGCTTGGAAGACTGCTGCCTGCCTCGCTGCTGGAAACACCGTGGTCCTAAAACCTGCCCAGGTGACCTATTCACTATTCATTTTCATTCATGTTTTCCTTTAGGCCTAACAGTGTGCTTCCAACAAAACTACGGGCTGCAGTCGTCAATTGATCTATAGTTGACACTTGTGCTAGCCTTTGTCAGCCGGGAAGCTTGTCGCTTTGGCTGGGTACACCTTGGTCAATCTTACAATGAATCAATTCGAGTTGACGCGTGTTCCACTACGCTCATGGCCTCTGCTGCCGCCGGTTCTCACGAGCTCCGACTACCCATGGCTCTCTGCTCCCACCCGTCCGACAAGCGTTTGGTACGTTGCAGTATGTCTCTAAACTGCGCTCCGAGCCCCGTGCAGAAACACTTGAAGGAGTCCGCTGAACACAGCGAGTGAACATAGCTGGTGACAGAGGCTATCTGAGCGGGACATTTTATTGGATTGAGTGGACATGTTGCTTGGAAGGAGAGAGGAGTGATGGTGACGATCGGATAGGATAGATGAAGGGGACGCAATGCTACTCCCAAGTGTATTGACGCTCAAGTTCAATTTTTCCATGTTCCGTGTTCGATGCCTTTCTCTTTTCTCGCACATGTCCGCGTCAATTGGCATTAGCCTTTTACACTATTACCCCTGATTTTAAGCCCCGGATTTTGGACTCTAAATTTTATGCCCAAAAACTGACTGGAAATAGGTTCACAACATTTACACAGGACATTGGATGGGTATTTCACCCATGGTGATTTCTACTGGTGATATGGTTGATGGTCAGCAAGGTTTGTGGTGGTGATGTCATAGAGGTCGGTAATGGGGTCTGACAAGGTTTGTGATGTTACAAGTGTTGTGGTGTTTATCCGTGCTGCTGGGGCCCCCCTCCGACACTTTTGAGAGGTTGAGAGCCAGGGCCTTTACATCGGTGGGGCCTTGGTTTCTTGATCTCTCTCTGGCTCTAGTCGTTAATTATAATTTTTGTGCACATTTTTTAAAAAGCATTTATATAAAAACTGTAATAGGAATGGATGAAAAAAATAATAAAGCTAATGTTTTTTTGTCTTTTCTTTTTTCTTTTTGGTTACATGCAAGAACGCATAGTTTGAATTTAATGTAATTTTGATTTTTTTTAGGAAAATTTCATTAAACAATGGATTCATGAACAAAACAGCAATGATGCTAAATTTCACCCCGCCGCCTCTGTGTGACCCGAGTTCACAATGCTTTTCTTGTCTGCTTTCCTCAGAAACATCATGTGATGGTGCAGTGATGGCAGCAACATGTGATTGCCGGTGTTATATGCATGATCACCCTGTTCTATTTCAAGCATCAGTGTTCATAATCATACTTCCTCTTCCTCATTTTAAATATTTCACCACCGCAGCTTTCCACTGATGTCCTTGAGAAAACACACACACTGCCAAATGTTGAACGTAGACGCATTCTAATCATAACTTTTTCTAAAAAGTAGAGATCCTCTTCTTCACATTATAAATTGTTTTGCTCAGGTATAATTGGTGGATAACATTTGGTGGACCGTCAAACATTGGTGCCTATCTTGGTATGGTTGGTGTTGAAAGTGTCCTTGGACAAGACACTGAACCCCAAATCGTGGTTGAGCACCTTCCAGCCGTCACCATCGGTGTGTGACTGTGTACATCATTTCCCGATTGGTATTACAAGAATATTCACCAAGGAAAACATATTTAATCAGATGACTTGATTAACATTATGAGAAGCATTGATTATTATAACATGTCCAATGACCTCGGTCCTATTCAGGTGACTCCTCTGACAGCCCTGAAGTTTGCAGAGCTTGCTGCTCGTGCAGGATTCCCCAAGGGAGTGATCAATATACTGCCAGGATCAGGTACTGTTGAAGAACAGATTTCGTGTTTTTTGAACAGCCCAGTCAGGATTATAAATTCAGCAAATATACATATAAATATATTTTCTTAATTGTTCATTGGTCACATGATAACACACAAGGTCTGGGTTGTACGATAGACAGGGATGTGACCAGAGTCATTCTGGTCGGCTCACTGGAAGTGACTCTTCAATTTGACACTCAGAAGACTTCATGCATACAAGTTTCCAGTTTCAAACAACGTTATTGATTTCAAAGAATGGAATAGGGGTCGGGGAGGATGTGATGGCTTCAGGAAATGACACCTTCAGTAGCCAGGCCAGCATCTGGATCTGCTGCTCTTGAGTGTGTGAAGACTGTGGTTCACCTAGTAAAATGTGTATTTGGTACGTAGTTCATCATAAATTAATGAATATATATATATAGAAATACTATAATGTCCATGAAACAAGTTCACAGAACACAAGGGCATGCAAATAGTTCTTAGTGGTTAGATAGAGCAGGAAGAGTCATTACATTTAGCACAGTGCCTTTCTATTTGTCCCTACATCTATTCAAATGTAAATCTAATCTACTCAAATGTAACACACCACAAACAGTCAATCAACTAGTACCTGAAAACTGTTGATTGAACCTTTACATGCTGTCTGTGATTGTCGTGAAGGCTCGGTGGTGGGACAGAGGCTCTCGGACCATCCCGATGTGAGAAAGTTGGGGTTCACTGGTTCCACAGAGATTGGAAAACACATCATGAAGAGGTACACCTCCCGGGAGGGGCGCTTTTTTGTGAGCCTGTTACTGAAGCCGTATTCAAACCAGAGTGTTTATCCCTGGTCCGCCTCGGTTTGACCAAGATGTTGTCCCGTAGGTGTCAACCTGTCACTAAGCGAGTCCTAGCGCTAAACCATCCAAATCAAGCCCTCTTTGAAAAGGTGGTCTCATCCCAGACTCAATACGAAGATAACAACCTCAACTAAACTCAACTCAAGATATTTTTATCTATCATCAAAATCATAGCTGAAACTGCTTCAAGGGCGCTTCACAAAAGTGATTTTGTTTTTAGATTTTGTTTTAAGAAATATAGCAGATATTTAACTAACTACCTTTCAGCCTTGATTGCCCAGTTATGGAACTCCTTTAATGGGGGACTGGTAAGAAGAGAGAAGAAAGAAGAAAGAAGAAAGAGGAGATCAAGATTTTCAATCAATTTCGATCTCGGCCTCGTTGAAAAACTACCTTCAGTTTTTGATTAGTTGTTGTTACTTGTTAATGTTTATTTGTTTTGATTGGTTAACAGAACTTCTTTAAACGGAGAACTGGTTGAACTAGTTGATAAAATACCTACAATACCTACCTCTAACTCAAGTCAACGCAATCTGAAATGCCGTGAGCATGTCTCAGCTAACCCTCACTAATCCCGGGACAAAACTCACACAAAATTCAAATTGTGGTTTGAATATGCACTGAACAGCTCAGGTTAGAGAAAAAAAATGTTGAGGGATCAGTTCTAAGCAAGTCAATGAAGCACACCCTGTTCATGTCATTTGGTCAAGAACTCTGACCGCAGTGAAATGATCGTTCTAGTCAAGTGAGATGTGTGGACGTTGCATTTGTTCTTGTCAGGCTAATGACATCCTATTTAAAATGATTTCTCTTTGTTTCTCTCCACTAATAAAGCTGTGCAGTGAGCAATGTGAAAAAAGTATCCCTGGAGCTCGGAGGGAAGTCCCCTCTGATCATTTTCAGCGACTGTGACATGGACAAGGCAGTTCGTATGGTGAGTCCCGCTTGTTACCGTTCACATCTCAAAATGTTGCGAATGAGTAACTGTTGCTTATAATGACGACAGGACAAGATACTCTTGGTATGTATGAATGTGCAAAGCAATAACGTTAGGGTTTATTCAAACCAGTGTGTTATCCCGGGTCTGTCTTGGAGATGGAACTCGTTTACCACTTATCCCGGTAGCTGTGAACGCACCATGCCAGTCCTAGCACGCGCTAAATCATCCGAACCTAGCCCTCTGGGAATAGGTGGTCCCGGACTCAACACGGGAGGATCAGAGTTCTGACTCAGTTTGGACTGAAAGTGCTCATGCTAGAACCTCCATCGCACAGAGAAACTAAAGGTCGCATCTGTCCTACATGTAGGAGCGCATCATTCTTTCGGGAAAACAAATTGAGTTTGTCCACTGTCACACTGTGTTTATTTTATTTTCTTCTGTCTTCAACACACTGCACAGCATAGAACAGGACCATTTATTCAATGTTGATACTGCGCCGTGCCTATGGATTATAAAAAAGGCTCGACTTTCTCCGCGAAGCTGAGCATACATTAACGCACGTGCAAGACGTGCTTTGTTCACTAATGTCTCTATGGTGGAAAGAAGGCAGTCTTCTGTTGAACAAAACCGTGACAATTCAGTCCTGGTTCAGCCCTGGAGATAATCCACGTTAAACCCGGTACGAAACCCGCGCTACATTGAGATAGTAGTTTGAATTCGCCCTAATAATTTTTTTTCTCTTTCAGGGCATGAGCTCAGTGTTCTTCAACAAGGGAGAAAATTGCATCGCTGCTGGACGAATCTTTGTGGAGGATTCCATCCATGATGTCTTTGTGGCAAGAGTGGTATGAACATCTTTTGAATATGACCATGAGGGGAAACGATCTCACGGCACTGCGTGTGCTGTGATCACAAGCACAGGACTATGAATGGGAGTGGCTTAACAGTAGCAGTCTATCCCACTGCGCCACGGGACTAACCTTGAACATCTTTAATTGATGTAAATATATTTTACAAAATCCAGACTTGTGTATTGAAATATCCTGAGAACACAAAACAACTAGAAGCACTCAGAGATTGCAAACCTGCGCCGTAGTGGTACAAAAAAATAAAACTGTTAGTGCTAGCAGTATGTGTTGCAACCCATTATCAATGCAAGTGCTCGTAGAGTAGCGCAACTGTAGAGTAGCAAAAAAATAAAATAAAATAAATTTAAAAACCTTATACTGTTTCACACACGTATTACCTGCGCCACGCCTGCGTCGTGGAAGCGGGTTATGGTTTTGGTAGAGTTGGTTGGTTTGTCTGTCCCTAAGGTTACAGAAATGCACCAAAATGTAATCGATTCTTCCGTGTGTCATTTCCAACAACTGTGTGAAATTTCATCCAGATCCGTGCACACATTTTTCAGTTATCTTGGGGGCAGACAAACCAACCAACTCTACCAAAAACATAACCTGCTTCCACGGTGCAGCCACGGCGCAGGTAATAAGTGTGTGAAACTGTATAAGGTTTTTTTTAATTTATTTTTTTAATGCGGCCTGTTGTTGTGATAGGTGGAGGAAATGAAGAAGATGAAAATAGGCGACCCTCTGGACCGCTCTACAGACCACGGCCCACAGAACCATAAGGCCCACCTGGACAAGCTGGTGGAGTACTGCCAGAGAGGAGAGGCAGAGGGCGCCACACTGGTGCGGGGAGGGAAGCAAGTAGACCGGCCAGGTGAGTGCATCTGAACCAGCAGTCTGAAAACCCTCTAAGGGTTGCTGTCAGCACTTCCTACGACAGAGGTACCGCAATCTAGCCATATTCAAATCACAATAGCGTGAGTTAGTTACCCAAGACACATTTGTAAGTATTAATAATAATAATAATTCATTTAATTTATATAGCGCTTTTCAATAACCCAAAGACGCTTGACAAAAAAAAAACTATATAAGAGACAAAGTACATATAAACATATAGGACAGGACAACAGAGTACATAGAGCGAAACAAAACATGGCAATGAACAACAGCGGGGAAACCAGAACAAGACAACAGCAGAGGTGTGCAGATTAGGAGTAGGGGAGGTTGTAGGCCTGGGATAAGAGATATGTTTTTAACCGTGATTTGAAAGTTAGCAGTGTGGGTGAGTCTCTGATGGGTTGTGGGAGTGAGTTCCAGAGGCGGGGTGCAGTCCGGGAGAAGGCTCGATCGCCGTACGTTTTTAATCTGGCAGGAGGGATAGTGAGGGTGAGAGTGGGAGCAGATCGGAGGGCTCGGGTGGGGCGATGAGGGATGAGGAGGTCAGACAGGTAGGGTGGAGCCAGGGAGTGGAGAGCTTTGTAGGTCAGGAGGAGTATTTTGAAAGTTATGCGGAATGTGATCGGGAGCC
>OMKY01255186.1:0-20197 GCA_900302395.1 Bregmaceros cantori
CACGACGAAATAAATGTTCGTAATAAACTACAGAGTCTTAGAAGGAGTACTCATCTCCGGGGTTTGGTCCGAGACCGATGAGCCGGATCCAGAGGTGGAGATGTAGGTAGTTCCTGTAGCAGGAGAGTAGCCTCTGGTTACCTCGATGGCTAACAGGCTAAGTGACTAACAAGAAGCTACACTGAGAGCTCAGGGAGTGTAGCGATCTAGCTATACAAAACATAAACTTGTCTCCGTTAGTACTGACCGAGGAAGAACGTGGACGCTGCGTCGGACCAGCGTCCGAAGCCCCTTTAAGAAGGGGAGAGCAGCCAATCATGGAGCCACTCCGGAGCCGAGTGAGAGGAGCACCAGCTGTGCTCGTGCGGTCCACGGCCGAACCTGGCGCCTGGGTGCCGCCCGTGGACGAGCGGCCCATGACACCCCCCATTAAAAAGCATTTAATGCACACAACGCGTCTAACAGACATGACATTGGAACTTATAAATGAACCCATGTTACACATGTCAAAGATGCATGTAAGTTATGCACACAAGGTTGTTCTTCAATTTGTTTCTCATTAGGAAACACGCTGCCAGGCTCATCTCAACAGATTTTTGTATAGTGCCAGAATCAAGACAAAGGTCGCCTCGAGGCGCTTCACAAAAGTAATTTAGGTTTTAGATTATAGTTTAAGAAATACTCATGCAGTTTTACCTAACTACCTATCCAACCCTGAGTGCCCATGCCCTCTACCGATCAAGTTCTGACCTGGCCTGTTCTAAGCTGTCCATTGTGGACAATAGACTTGTTAACAGAACTCCTTTAACGGAGGACAAGAGAGAAGAAGGAGGAAATTGAGAAAAAGTCCTAATTGAAAAAAATACCTACAAATTTGTAACCATTTAACTTCTATACATTTAGTTAAGCTAAATGTGAATGTGAAAACTGACACAGACATTGACTTTTGGCAGGGGACATTTGTATAATTCTAGCTTGTATACATGATAGATAAAATATAAGATAAGATACTTTAGATTTAGTCACACATACATACAAGCACAGTGAAATTCTTCCTCCGCATTTAACCCATCCCTGAGGAGCAGTGGGCAGCTGCGGTGCAGCGCCCGGGGGCCAACTCCAGTTCTGAGCCAGTACCTTGGCCAGGGGCACTGACTGGAGCAGGTTAACTAGAACATGTTTTTGGTGGTGGGGGAAACCGGAGTGCCCGGAGGAAACCCACGCAGACACGGGGAGAACATGTAAACTCCACACAGAAAGGACCTGTCTGGGTTGGGATTTGAACCCAGGACCTTCTAGCTGTGAGGCAGCAATGCTAACCACTGCGCCACCGTGCCGCCCACCACTGCGCCACCGTGCACTAATTAGTGACTTAAGTTACTAGGGTAAGTACAGTAACTAATCTGATTACTGCTTTGTAAATAGCAATGTGTTACCAATTACTGGGAAAAAGGCTGAAGTCAAAGTAACTTTGTTAATGCAACTTAATTAGTGCAAAAGTCTGACAGCTGCTGGTATGTTTACCTGGTGACAGGTGATGAGGACGGCCGCCCAGGCCACCACCCCTGCTATGACCTGAGCCAGGGGGGTCATGAGGAAGCTTGGGGTGTCTGACGATCCGTGCTGGGAGACCGTGAGGGGCACGGGAGGTCCCATGCTGGGCGCCAAGGTCGCACCCACCATCATCCCTCCTTCAGACAGACTACCGGAGAGAGGCATGGCCCGCTGGACCGGGTCCCACATCTGGGTGACAGCAACAGAGCTCAGCATTGTAGCTGTATTACCGAGACTTGGGTGGCATGTTTCCGGAACGGTTTAACCCCTATGTTCCGAAATCCTTATGTTTCGAGATCCCTATTTTTAGCCAAGTTATGGGCTAACCCTAAATCCTAACCCCTACCCTAACCCCTACCCTAACCCTAAACCTAAACCCTAACCCCTACTCTAACCCTAAACCTAACCCCTACCCTAACCCTAAACCCTAACCCCTACCCCTAAAATACCCGTAATCTTTCTGGAAAAAGCGATTTAATAGTGATTTCGGAACATAGGGACTTCGGAACATAGGGCCGTCCCCCCGGAACAACCTGCCCAGGCATGTTCACTTGACTCAGGTTTTCAATCTTACCTAAAGGCTCAAATCTTCTCCCTGGCTTTTAATCTTTTACTCTTTTTTTTTTTTAAGATCTCAGTTTTAATCTATTATTAATCTAATTTGTTTTTATTTGACCTCTGTACTCAATCCATTGTATTGTATTTATTGCTTCTTCACACAGTAGGTGAAACCCCATTGTTTTAAACGTAAAAAAGTCTGAGTAGCGTTATCTTTTCCATACAATCACATTTCCTGCCGAATTCTAGGAATTGTGGGTAATTACGTTCAGTCATCCGATAGGCATGTTATATAGTATTGCTTCAACACAGGCATTTTCTGCGTAACATATTCTCTGATCAAAAACGTGGTTGCAGAGGAACAATGCTATCAATACAGAAAAGTAATGTTGATGGGAATGTTGAGCAATAAACAAAGAGACAATAGAGAATCAAGATCAAAATAAGCAAAGTAACTCAGCAACCCTTCCTGGCAGCAAAAGACAAATGTAGAGTTCTTGGTTAATTTATTTAAAAAGTTAAACAGAAATGTCACATGTTTATAAGTATTCAGGCCCTATGCTATTATACTCATATTAAACGTACAATACATCCTGTCCCGTTTCATCTGCTCCTTCTCTACTCCATCATTAGAGTACAGTTGAGTTCAGTTAACCTAACTGGACCTGATTTGGCGCACACACCTGTCTATATAACACTTGACTGCTCACATTACATGTCATAGCAAATGAGAATCATGAGGTTGAAACA
Organism: Bregmaceros cantori; assembly: GCA_900302395.1. NCBI lineage: Eukaryota > Metazoa > Chordata > Actinopteri > Gadiformes > Bregmacerotidae > Bregmaceros > Bregmaceros cantori. The sequence continues at coordinate 2,863 of OMKY01255186.1, forward strand.
ACTACCCATGTGGCTCAGAGCCAGAATGGTGACGAGGCACAGATCTGGCCATGGTTACAAAATCATTTCTGCAGCACTCAAGTTTCCTAAAAGCACAGCGGCCTCCATAACCCTGAAATGGAAGAGTTGTCAGCACATGAGCCCTTGCGACCACCCTAGTATTGAGGAACAGCCAGCTTCTTGCATTGAGCTAAGCAATGCTAACTAAGTACCGCTGCCCACAGAGTGAGTGCAAAGACATAGGTAAGACAGGTATTCATCAACTCTAAACACTTTAGAAAGTCATGCCTAGGACAATGACATTGTAGAACCTCTTCTTTAGAGTACTCTGTTCTTTCTCCTGCTGAAGCAACACAGCGTTTCCATAGCGATGAATAATGTATCTATCCATTTATCTACTTACGTGCAAGTACAGATGTGTGGTTGAGTTATTAAAGCGAAGTCACGTCCAAATCATGTTTTTTCATTGGTGTTCCAAGGTGGACTGTGCGTGCTGATCAGTGCGCTTGCCTGAGCCACATCCATAGTGATGTCACAATGCAACATCTACATAGCGTGATGTTTTTGTCCATCGACTTCCTACCTAAAGTGGCATCAGCAATAATGTTACGTTAGGTATGTAACACTGGTCCTATAGGCGAAAGCCGGCATCATACTTTGACTATATTAGCTAATCCAAACAAACCAGCCTCCTCAGATTTTGATTCGCTGTATGTACAACAATGACACAAAGAAAACTAAGTTATGGTGAGAGCGGAGTGAGAGGAGAAATAGTAGCTAAAGCTAAATTAATTTAAAAAAAAAATCGACATTTCCAATTAAACAGACAGACAAGAGAGATGCCGTGGAAGTGAAAGTGTTGTCTTAGGAACTCATGTGTCAGACTGCCAACGACTGAGGGAGAACCTACATGCTTGCTGACATGAAGATATGCTTTGGCAATGTATGATGCTCATTACCATGCCAATAAACACATATTTTATTTTATTTGAGGCCTGGGTGAATCTATATTTTCTTGGATCAGCAGAAGAAATATCAGAGTAATACACGTCTTACTGCTATTATTTCCGCTTGTATCAGACTGTGTATATATAAATATGGGTCACCCTTTTCCAAGCCTTTGATCCGAAAACGAGCGATGGAGAGCGACGCGATCGTCCCACATGCCGTCAAGACAAGACAGCGTGGAAAAACTTTGCCTGTCCACGCTTTACCTGTCTGTCTATAACTCACCTGTCTGTGCGTCCGTTCGTCGATCACCACCCGAGCCTGTCCTCAAAATCATTCTCCGGTCCCCTGGGGCCATATCAAAAACACACCCGCATGACTTTATTCAAACTTTGTTGTGCACCGACGATATTTATCAACTAGCAAGTATAATCCTAACTTGTCAATATTATCAAACTATTTTCTAGTAGTTTTTTTTAAATAAAACGCCACATAGTCTCCACTATTTTTCCTTGGACTTTAAAAAACGGAGGTTGAGCGACACGCACGCAATCCCGGGATTACAACAGGCCCCGCCCACTACACGAGCCAAACTCCACCCCCACAACAAGAATCGACTAATCAGGGACCAGATCTTTTGGACCCGGAATTGAGGGTGGAACGCGGTTGGCTACTGCGCATGTGCACTGTATCTATTTACGTCCCAGTGGAGGTATTATAGCTACGACTACATTATGGAGGCAACATAGCTAACGAGTACACGCGTGGTTCGTTATGGGGAAAAAACACATCAACAGTTACTGGCAAGCCAATATAGCATTCGAATGTTTTTTTGTAAAACATATTTTTGGTACAACTATAAATGGGTTATGGTTGGGCAATAACAGTTAAGTCTAACAACGGAAATTAAGTTTACACCATGCCGTTCAACTGCCAACTAAGTGCTATAAAAGCGCTACAATGAAGATTAAAAATGAAAGCCACAGACATGATTTCAAAGTTATACCGCAGTCTCTGGTTCTTATGACATGGAAAGGTTAATTGATTCAATTTGAGTAACAAGATCTTTATTTTTTAAGATTATCTCTCTATATAAGAATCATATAAAGTGTTCTCTCCTTCAGAAAAACACGCTCATCCGCAGCCTACAAGCAGCCAAGCAAGACGTAAGCTTCAACCCAAAACACACACTGTAGCATGGTCAAGGATCGAAGCTTGCAATAGAAAAATTGGATGGGCTAGTCGGATTTTAAAAATTCACTTTCATTTTCCATGTTCAGCATGGCTTGGTTATTAGCATTATGAGACTAAGCATGTACACTTTTAGACATGCTTGAATTGGTCAGCAATTATAACAATATTTCAGGAATAAATGTTAGTCCACTTACATTGTATGAATATATTTTGCAATTTTTTAAAAAAATATAAAAAAACACCACCCACTCACAACAATAGCCATAACAAACCTTTCAATTCAACCTTTATTATGTTGTTCTTTTTCTGCTTTTAAATAATTACCTTTTCCATTTTTGTAACATCTGAAATAAACAAAATCCTGCACAGGAGTGACAACATACAAGACTTAATTTAAATTGATAGACAAAATAAAAACAGCAACAAAAAAAAGGTAACATTTTAACGTGTCTACAAAACACCATCGTCTTTCCAGCTCGGCTTGGTTGGGGACAGTCAGGACGTCCTCAGATCACTTCTTAACGCACGCACGCGCACACACACATACATACACACAACAACAAAAACTAACACATTCTTATTGCATTTGGACGCGAAAAACCAAAAAAGACAAGACTTTTAAAAAAAGCTAAAAATACATCAACAAAAAAAGAAATTAAGAGACTTTATGCGAGTAGTGCCAATGTCACTTTACCAACAGCGTTAAGGGGGAGAGGGAAGGGGGATGGGGAGGAGGGTGGATTACAATATTAGTTTGGAGTTTAAACATTGAAATTGTCTCACCTGCATGTACGTTCACACAAAGATACATACGTTCTGAGTTTTTTGGAGGGCGTTGTTTTTCGACCACAGTATCAGGTTTCGTACACATTGTCACTTTCCATGACCATCACTCAAATTTCCGACCTCGAGTTTCACAACATCCGAGGAGAGTTGCAAAAGGGATGTGCAGCGTTTTGGGACATTTGATTATATTCTTAGAATGATTTACTCATGCTATTAACACACCTTGAGACGTTTGATCAACATATAATAGGAGCATCTGATGAGATATTAGGGAATTATCTCCCCATCAAAAAAGAAAAGAAAAAAAAATCTTTCTACGTCCATTAAAAGGGTCTTTTAGGTTAAGGGTGGCCATAAAAAAATCTTGTTTCCCCGACATTGCACAACATGCAAATGCCTAGATCGCAGCGCTGTCAACCCATAGCCTGAAAGTCCTAAACGGAGTAAGAACAAGAACATGTTCTTCAACATCCTGATGATATAATTAGTCGTGGCGATAATTAGTCGTGGGGGCAATTAAGTGTCACAATGAATGCTCCAGATATGAAGGTCAAAGTTTGCAGGATGAGTAAATAGAATTGTTTGCCCCAAAAAGTGGACCCAATCATAATATATTAGGTGTATCTCTGCACAATAATCACAGCCATAACATTAATGTGGGATTCAAAACTGTCTCCCACGACTTATCCATATTTTCCCACAACTCTCTGACTTTACAAAGGCCTCAACACTGGATTTTTATTTTATTTTTTTAAAATCCATCACCTTTTCCAGTTTTCCATGACAGTACGAACACTGGAAGTAATTTCTTTGTGGTGCAAAGCTTGAACCGGGTAAGAGGGAGGAAGGGAGTGAGGGGGGTGCTTTCATTGTCGTTCACATGCTCGCAACCAGTTTAACACACTCAGAGATACAGTTGGTTGATCAGATGTAATTTGCTAACAGCAGTGTTACTGGTGGAGGGGGTGGAGTAGGAAGTGGGGGATGAAATAACAGGGTTAAGGGGGCCAAGGCCTCTAGTTTAGATTTTCAACACCTTCCTCAGGAGTCGGCGAGGGGTGGGGAAGGTGGCTGGACCTCGGGAGATCATCAGCGGCGGTGTTTTACATGTGCATGTTTTTACTTCAAGGGAGGGGATAGGGGGAGTGTATACCACTTTGCTTCAAGTTAAAGTCAAACATGTTGGAGAAAAGTTGAGCAGCATACCATCAAATGGGGCTCGAGTCCACATGGAAGCAGCAATGAACCAATCCGAACACATTCAGAACCTAACCCCCTCTCTTTCACACAGGCTTGTCAGTTGACGGGATTTTTTAATAAGGCTTGGTTGGCTTGGAGCGCAGGACAAGCTTGTTAAAAGTTTGGCATCTGACTGTACAATATAGGAAATTTAAAATCACAAAAATGCATTAATTGCTCTAAAAAAAATACCCAAATTAAGTACACCATCAACACTATGATTTATAATTGTCATGTTAGAGCCTGCGTTTAGTGTTTTGTGACAAACAATACATCCGTCCACATTTCCATATTGTTAAGATTATTAGATAATTACTCATATGTGCACCGGCTGCTTACCGAGACCGTAGATGTGAATTCATTATATGATGTAATGCTTACTGTGCGTCCAGTCCATCAAAATTAAATGTCTCCACGACGCACCACCCACTTTTGGGTCAAATCTTGGCGCACACCTTTGAAGCTTTGCGAAGTGACGGCTGTTTGCTGCACAGTATAAGGCAGGAGTGAAAAACACTGCCTGCCTCTCCATCATCTGGCTTTCTTTTCTCTGCTACCTTGAGTGAATATACACGTTAAACAGTGCAGGGCAGCGGGAACAGTTCTCATCCCCAAGCGAGAGCGTTAGGAAGACGTCCTACTCACAAGTAACATTGTTTGGTGCAAATCTGTAGCGTGTTGTGGCCTGAATGAATGCACGGGTAATGCTGCCAAAACCTATAAAACTGAGCGTATAAAACTCAACAGAGTTTCAGAAACATTGTGCCAAGTTACGTGTGATGTAACAAACCTGGCTTGAACAAGTTTGGTCTGCTCCTCAACTTCCTGCTTCAGAAATCCCGACTTCAATTCAAATTATTTTCTCCCCAAATCCTACATTTCTGAGACCATTTATGTGTATTAAGTTAACCCTGTGACGTCTGGTGGCATTTCAAGTTCATATATTTTACTTTAAGTACACACACTGACCATGATGTACTGAGCATGGTTATAATCCCATTAGGTTGAAACTACTTTGCGACATCGGCTCCCATTCATGATGGTATATTCACATGCATGAGGATCAAACACCGCTGAAGCAGTGCAATGCATCCAATCGACATTATGAAGGTCAGCCAATTACCTTCATCCTAAGTGCTTGGTGCAATTTCGACCAAAATGAGATTATAATCACTGCATCACAAACATGTGAGAACTGAATGTATTAAATAGCTGCACCACAATGCCCATTACATCCTGTTGGTGGATATACCAAAATATTAGTGACGTACTAAGACAGATATGCGTGTCGTTAATGGCATGCATCGGAGGATGTGATACCGTTTTGTATCGACCAATACAAATTAATAAACCAGTATTGTGTATCACTACGACTAATAATAATATCAGGTGAACTCTAAATGCCAACATACTGCAGAGTAAAGGGTCATCGTTCAATTAGAAATTAGGTCCAGCTCTATGGTATACACCCCAGGTCCAACACCCTCCTATCTACCCCACCCCCAAAAAAAAACGAAACAAAAAAACAAAAAAAACAAAATCGCCGACCCGACAGCAGCCTCCGACAGAGAGACTGCGTCTCCGCTCCATGAACCCAGAGCCACAGACAGTGCAAAGTTTTTGGCTAAATATTGTACCCTGGGCGCCGTCCGTTCACCAGCAGCAAGGTAGATGTGTGTTTGTACCAAGCAGAGGAAACGCCAGACACCGAGCTCGCAGTACTGCAAACAGGAGGGGATGGGGGAGGTTCAGTCACGCCAACCCCTTGAGTGTCCCTTCCAACACTCCAAAACACGTAAAGTCCCAAGTCCTCCTGCGTCCTCTCGCTGTAAAAACTCTGGAGGAAAAAGCCACACCTACGTACAGGCTCAGTCCGCAACATGTTTTTCTCCTCTCCACTTGTCGTCATGGAGATGCAACAATCTTTTTTTTTTTTATTTCATTTTTTTTAAATAGGAATACAAAACATCTTCGTGGCACACTCTTAAAAACAGCTGGAGCTCGACTTGGTTCACGCCGGACTGGATCGGCATGCCTGAGTGATCGGGGGTGTGGATGGAGCGGGTTGGAGAGGGGGTATTTGGGGAGGGGCGAGGGGGGGGACAGGATAGGATCCAGTCGCTGTCCCTGCTCCCGTTGGGTAGGGGGGAGGACCGTTTATACACGTAGACCATTCTCAACACTTTTCAAGTTTTCGATAGTTTACTCAACAATGTCTTCATTTTTAAAGGTAAAGCCGGTAGATGTGGAAAATAATTTTGTGCATAAGTTTGTATGTGTATGTCGTGTGTGTGAGACAGTGGATCTGCACATCAGTGGCCAGTGTAGCTTTTCAATTCAATATTATCCATTTATGTGAATAAATACATGAATTTCACGAACCTTTAACTTACAATAGGAGTTGAACCTGTGTGTGTCAGTCAGGGAGGGAGGCTAGTCAGCTCCACCCCCCAAGAGATCTCCGGGGAGCAGAGAGGCAGGGCTCCCCATCTGATGACGGTCGTCCAGGCCAGGAGAGGCCCAGAGGCTGCTGCTGCCGGAGTAGGGGCCGCCCCAGAGAGCCTGCCTGCCGCCCTCCACCACGGAGCCACCTCCGTTGGTGCTCCAGGGGGCGAACATCCCCAGGCCTGGAGCCACAGAGGACGGTTGGGCAGCGTCCGGGCCGCCGGATGGCACGTCCAGACTCTGCCACCCGGAAGAAGTGCTCGCTGCTGCTACGCCGCTCGCCACGGCGGCCCCGCTTGCCTCTCGCTCGCCGTTACCGCCCAGGGGAGAAGTCCCGACGGCGCCCATGGCACCAGTTCCGACCGGGCCCGTGCCTGGAGAGCCGGCCCCGTTTCCGGCCGGTCCTCCTCCGGCCTGGGAATGTGCGATGTAGCGAGCCACCTCCTCCTCACTGATGAACTCTGCTAGGATGGTGGTGTTACCCAGAACACACCTGCAGACAAGAATGAACACACCTTATTGTAGCACTTACCCTGCTTTGCACAAGGTTTTAGTAACGCACACATACCAATTCCACTAATGTTTGGACGTCTACCAAATATTCCATACAAATTATATGCAGTACTTGCATCTACGTACAATTTTGGGAGAACACAGACAAGCTATAGCATGTTTAAAGACATTTTCACTGCTTCGGGGCTACCGATTCGCTCCTCGTGCGGGCAGCGGGCACGCTCTGTACAGTCAATGAGCGCACAGTGCATCGCACGAGGGCACCTGTTCCGTACGCCTTTTTTAAATCCCACGGTCGGGTAGCACGCTTGACGCGTGCTTTGCACATTATAAGTACATAGTCCGTGCTTACTCGTCTCACCCAAAGATCAATTATCATGCAGAACAACGTTATTCCAACGCCATTGCACCTTGCGTGAACAGCATGTTTTCAGGTTGACGGTGGTCTTGAAACAATAGCGCACTTTGTGAAATAGTGTCATTGCATATCAGGAAATGGTTGGCGACAGTGAACGTGCACGCAATTGGTCGTGCGCGAGCAGCATGTATGCAAGTATGGAATCTGTGGTAATTAATCTAATATTGTTTAATGGTCACCCAGGCTTTACAAGAAAAAAATGGGTCGACTACATTTTCCAACAAACTACTATTAAAATAATTGTTATCTAAATGAAAGTCCCATACATGTGCAGTGCACTCTGGGCCTTGGCAGCCTCCTGCTTGGAGCTGTAACGGATGAGAGCGGTGCCGTGGGTCAGGCCGAGGTGAAAGGTCAGCAAGGGGCCGTGCTGCATGCAGATCGTACGGAGGGTGGAGCCATCAATCTGGTACACAACACACACACACACATCTTGAGTGACAATTTTAAACTTAAATTAGATTAAATGTTCAGGGGATCCGCGTTGGCCGAGTGGTTATGGACACCGCACCTAACGCGACCCCATTCATGTTAGTGGCCCTGCGTCTACCGCAGCGTCGCGAGTTCGACTACGCTCGACGACTTGTCTGCAATGTCTACCCCCGATCTCTTCAACCCAGTTTCCGACTAATCCTATCTAATAAAGAAGGAAAAACGGCGCCGACGCCGAAAAAAAAAAAAAAAAAAAAGATCAACCATTCTTTAAGAATCCTGTCGGTTCTAAAACGATCCATTGCCATATATGCAGTCCATCTAAAGACACTGGAATCATCAATATACACCCAGCAGGAGTGTATGGGGCATGGTGCAGCAGATATTAAATATGTTCATATTTAATATCACAGGCTCAACAAGTGGGTCCCAAGTACATGGAGCCTTACCTGTGGTGTTAGATTACTGAGGACCAGCCAGCAGCTTCCTCTGGCACTGCCATCACTCCATGTGGTGGCTGGGAAAGAGTTGGGATACAGACGGAACATGAGCCAAACTACCCACTACAGTTGGCCAACACGGCATCCACCTAGTTAGGCAGTAGCCCAACTATGTGGACATTATGAGTATCTTTTCACTCATAACAGGAGGCTATAATAATGTACTAAAACAAAAACTGACCCGACAATTTCTTTTAAAAAATTCCAAAATCCATTAATCATGCAGCTTGAGACTGCACCCTCTTGCCAGGAACAACAAACCACTGAAATTCAGTTAGCAGTTTGAACCGGTTCAAGGAACGAAAACCGGGAAATTTTAGTATTATCCAGGGAACAGAAAAAAAACCAGAAACGTTATTATTTTGTGTGTTCCGGAACAGGAACACTTTTATACCGGTTTTATTTCGTTCCTGAAAGGAGTGCACTTGGGGATAACTTTAGAAATAAAACCGTGTTTATAGAATCTACGATGCAGCAGTGAAGTAGGAATCGTCACGGGACGCAACGAGACCTCGGCTGTAGCGCGCTACCAGCGGTTCTCTGTAGCGAGTCGCTGTGGGTTCGCCACAACATATATTACATAGCATTAAACAGGCACGAAATTAACCGTTCGGGGAACAATATTTTTTGACCGCTTGGGAAAAAGTATTGGTTCAAAACCCTGGTCAGCACCGATAAAATACTTCCGTAGATGTCACTACAAACCAAAAAGGACGATAATGAAAAGCTCATCTCTAAAACTCTACGGCCTACGCTCCCAAATCGGCCTAACAAAGTCTGCCTCGGGGGATTAGTGCAAGTTAAAAGAAGCAGAGGCAGACAATCCAAATGAGGGGCAACAACATCTATGAATGGTCAGTACTCCACCTACTGATTCTAAACAGTACAACGCTGGATCAGCGGAGAAGGACAAACCATGTTGGTACACATTCTGCTACAAGCGACAGTGAAATATGATGACAGATCCAAGTATTGATTAAAATAACAGCTAGTTCATGGTAGTATGGTACCGTTGGTTCCGGAGCTCCATCCTCTATTTGTGAGTCTCGGTCCAGCCCAGGAGGACTGCTGTTTCTGCTGACTGGCCAGTCCTGGAGGAGGTCTGGACAGCTGGTTCTGGTTGGTCCGGGCCTTCCACGGCTTGTTGGCTCCGATGGGCTCCGGTGGCCAGCTGGCCTTATAGTCTGGGTATTTGACTGGACAAAATGAGTGGGACGGAGTTTAGTTCATGCAATCATAGGTGAATGTGGCTTGTGTGTATAGTAGTGCAGTCAATCTTCTTTCAAAATAGGATTCAACATTCAAATGACTTTAATTGAGAAAATCCAATAAAAGTCTGTTTACAGTATTTAGGCTAATATGACATACTCTCATGTAAAATATGTGCAATTCCCGTTTTCCACATTACATCCAAGTTCAAATCCTTCATAAAGACTGCTAAAAATAAACACTTCTTTCTCATATTTTACAAATTAGTGCACTATTTATGTAAACAACTGATTTTATTTATACTTTTCTGAATAATCTGCACTATGCAAATCACAATTGTGTCGACAGCTACAGTATATAGTTCTGTACCTGTGTTGTGTGCTGTGTTGTTGATAGGGCTGTCAGAGGCACTGAAAGGCCAGGCACCGTGTGAAGGCAGCAAGGTGTTCAGGGGAGGGGTAGAATCTGGGGGAAACATCCACGCATCACAACATTACTATTATATTACTATTGATAAATATTATTATTATTAATATTCATATTGTTATTATATTGATTACATTATAATATATTACTATTGATAAATATGCTTTATCAATAATCATCTGGTGACATCACTGACACCCACGATTGTTGTTCCCTCATGGACCACAGCTATGCAGAACATGACCAGCATTTCTCCACACCATCGAGTGGCTTGAAATGCACATCAATGAAATTTCACACACTAGGTGCACATGCAAACAATATATGCACCACAATGCGTTGCAAGGAATGCATTATGGCAATCCAGGGTATTCCCGTAAATTAATGGTGCAGATTCTAGCGATGGATTAAAGCCCCCTGCATACTTCACGGTGGGGTGGGGAGCAGACCGCCGTGGTGTAGTTTTTTTGCGCTAAAAAAACTACACCACGTCATCAATGTGCCTCGGTACTTGTCGGTGGGACGCTCCCCACCTCTCATCCTGACCATAGCCCTTGTTTCTACTAACCGATTTCACCTCGCGGCTGCAAGCAGGCCCGCAAATCTCTCTGGCTCGAGACGAGAGGAGACACGGGAGAGAGAAAAAGAGCGAGACAACAACATACGGTATGTATAGACAGCGACAGAGAACATGATAGAATAGAGGGAATAGAGGGAGGCGCGACGGCGGTCACGTGATCACTTTTACGGCGGGCTGGTCCCCACCCCACCCTGAAAGTATGCAGGAGCCTTAAGTTAAACAGATCGATGTATCAACATCCCTAGTCTGAATGCAGAAAAAGTACACAGCAGTGGTTTTGTGTCTTCACGTTCAACACCATTCGTCTCTGGTAATGAAAAATCCATCGACCTACCTGCATTATCTTGGAGTAACTGATGGTCAGAGTCATTAAGGTTGGGTGATCCGGCGTTGGCAAGCATGCTGCCGGGGGTCATGTAGGGGTCAGTTTCGGGATCAACCCGGTCGATGCCCTTCCAGGGCACGCCTGGCTGGAATTCTAAGGGCGGCGGAAAGACAAAAGTTTGAAGAAAAGGTTCTAGCTATGCCATGCAGCATATTGATAATTAGGCATTTTTGGAGTTCAGTAAATAATAATAAAGATCAATTATCTTTATTGAGGTCAAGGACACCATTCTCATTTTGAGAACAGAAAAAGTTGTATACATGATCCTCCTCGATACTATAAGCAGTTTAAAACTTTTACAAAATTAATTAATGGAATTAATGGATTGCATGTAATCAAATTACAGTAATCATATTACAAAAAATAGCAACTGTAATCTGTATGAGTAATCTATATTAGTCACATTTGCCAGGAATAGTGGATTACATGCACATCACAAGATTCCAAATTGAATTAATCATATTTTCGTGTGACAGACTTTTTTTAATTATAACTATTTTTTTCACCTTTATTTACAATCTAGGTGTCTATTTAAAATGTACCGTTTGGAAATTGCTGCCAGATTATCAAAATCAACAAATGAATAGATTAATTGAAGCTCCTATATCTAAACACAAAATGTTACAATAACAATAAAAGGATTTCTACTTTATCTTTTGATGAACTTAAGCATAGTAGTAGACCTGGAGGCCAGCTGTTGGCAGATGGGGGTTTGGAAGTCATCTTGTTCCCCGGAGTTCGATGCCAGCCGTCCCCCAGACCGTCTGACACCATGTCGTACTGGGAATAGGGAGAGCCTCCGGGATTCTTCATGGGAGTAATGGGGCCTGAGGGAACGCAGCACACAACATCCATGACATTCACACGGAAGCGGCGGAGTCATTACAGGAGGGACTATCAAAATAAATGTAGATAGGTGGTTGGCAGGAAAAAATAGAATAGACAGATCCATGAAGGAAGGGAAAATGTATTGGTGCACATTTTCAACAAGTTCGTCCTCACCGAATAACCTATTCACAACAACAACTTCATTTCATTGGAACCTTGTACAATATAAATTTACATCTGCAGTTTTGACTTTTTCAGTGAGCATTTTAGCTGTGACTGATGGAAAGCCAGCTCTTCAAGTCAGATGACTCTTTGAAAGGAAAAGAAGACTGCCCCAGATGGATTTCTACAATCAAACACATGCTAATCTTGAGGATCGTATGTAACTAGCACACTACCATAGGACAGACAATTGAACATTGTGCATTTTCAACAAGAAACAGCAGAACTTTACATTTCATTCCTTATAATGCATGCAAAATTGGAACAGGTTATAAGGCTGAAAGATTCAATTAAATGGATTGTGAAATGATGGTTCACATGTTGGCGACAGTTGCTGGTTGTGCACTGATGAGACATAAACGGTACCGTTCTTGTGCAGCATGTTGTCCGGGGTGGTGGGTTCTGGAGCAGTCTGGCCCTCCATCATCCACTTGAATCTGGACTGTTGGCCGCCCAGGGCAGACGGACTCACCTCCACTCCAGACACGTTCACGCCCTGACCAAATCCAGCCCCTGGACCACCACGAACAAGCACAGATTTAACTAAATAACTCATAAAACAACTCTCTGAGGAGGTTGGAAATGGATGAACATATCATAGTCCCGATTATAATAGAATAATTGCAATCACAATTCTTAAATGATGATTATGAAACAATGATACATAAAATTGTATTGCACTTTAAAAAAAAAAAATTTCAGTGCATAATATTTCAAATCACAAAATTAAATCTAAGAATGTACTCTAAGTAATAAAGAAAACTGAATAAATTATTACAGCATAAATGCAATAGTATGAACTTAGCTTAGGCAGGCCTTAATATGCAAGGCATGACAAAATAAAATGTCTGAAATGCCCAAAAAAAAATAAAAAAATTATCGTTGGGCATAACATTTTAGATTTTAGCCCCAGGATGAAAACTGGTTGACATCATTGGTAGGAGACCTGGAGCTCCTTGTCCTTGATTTCTCTCACCAGAGTAGGCCTTCTGCTGCATCTCAGCCACACCGAGGCCTCCATGTCCCAGGAGATCTATGGGGAGCTTGGGGTTGGACACTCCGAGCGGCATGTGGGAGGGAGACAGCTTGGCTCCTCCCCCCACACTGCCCCCTGTCTGCTGCTGCTGGCGGAGGACGGCCATGATTCTGTTCAACTGGAGGGAGAGACCAGGTGTTAACTAGAAGACCCCAGAGAGCACATCATCTCCAAGAAAACATGGCCATTTCTCCCATCAGCGCTTCCCTAAAACAATCAATTGAAGTGCTAAAGACTGGACATGAGAAGCTGGAATATAAGTAGCTTTCACAGTATTTCTTTGGGTAATATGATTATGTAAGGCAGGGTTATTCAACTACTTTGCTCAGAGGGCAGCATTGTCAGAAGCCCAATGGGCCGGAGCAGATGCCGGACAAGTTACTTTTGTTCTACGGCCTATTTGTGCACCTTGGCGGGACGCGAAGCACCACCAACACGTTTTCATAGGTTTTATTTTAAGTAGCATACTTCCCATTAAAGGGGCTTACATTCTATGCAACAAACATGTCAGAAAAACCAGCAACACACTAAATAGTGGTAAACAGCAGCAGCTCACTTACACTACAACAAATGTCTGTTGAGGTAAAGAACAGAATCTGTTGTTGGGGCTAGGTTTGACCAAAAAAAAAACAAACAAAAAAAACAAACAAAAAAACGTTTTTCATGATTACTGTGGGGGCCACAAAAAAATTGATTGGCAGGCCGGATTTGGCCCGCGCGCCACCAGTTGAATAGCCCTGATGTGAATGGATGATGTGAAGGAATGAATAATTCCTCTGGTCGACCTTTGGTGGGTTGGTCTAATCACGTGCAAGAGTTCATTGAATATCGCCAGACCTGGGTCACTCAAGTTGCATCAAAGGACATAGCGGCCTCCTTCACCAAGACGTCATTTGGCCATAATGGCTATCAAAGGCATTGTGAGTGCATTATGGAGAACAATGCCCTCTTCTTTCAGGGAGAGTCCTTCTCTTACCACCTTCAAAGGTGGTGCCAAGTCTTGGCTCGAAGCTGACCAGGCATGCAATCATACCTAACTCAGTGTCTTTCACAGCATCTTTTCCTCTTTATTGTTCTTTTTTCTTAAACATTGTACTGATTTTGTTTTTTAAATGTTGCATTTGCATATAAAAAAATAATAGTAATAATACATTTTGTTTCAGGGTGCCGTTCAAGACACTCAAGGTCACCTTACAGAGAACATTCAAAGTAATAAAATAAGGAAAATAAAATAAAAATAAACTACCAGAAAAACTAAGTCATAATGAATATGTTGATTTATGTGTGCGTGCACTGTCCTGATCAAATGAAGAAATTAAATGTTCAAATTGTTCATTCAACCGTCCTAATTCAAGGATTGTATTCATAAACAATTAATCTTATTTCATAATGTTCTGGGTAATCAACATTTTAAATGGGTTTTATTTAAAATGATAATGATACAACCTGCTCCAATGGTCCCGCCAGTATCACAAAGAACCCAGAAACGGAATACGGAAGGGACTGCATAAAGGCGAGGCTGAACGTGGCCACCACTGAAAGCTTTGATGAAAACTAAACGTTATACCCCTCGTGGGAAGGCGACTGTACCTGCTGTTGGTCGGCCTGCTGACGGAGGTTCTGGGGGAACTTGCGCTGGTTCTGGAGCAGCTGTTGCTGAGGGTTGTTTTGCTGCTGCTGCTGCTGCTGCTGTTGTTGCTGGAGGAGGAGGAGCTGGGAGGTGTCAAGAATGCAAGGAAGGCGAAGCAACAATGGATTCACCACAATAACCAGCCAGCCACTATGGCTACTGTATAGTGGGTCAATATGTTGCAGATAGTCAATGCGTTGTAAACGATAAGAGGGTTAACATGTGCTATGGATAGTTGGTTACTATGGTGTAAGGATAGTGGGTTAATGTGTTGTAAAGGATATATAGGTAGAGGGTTGACATGTATTAAGGATAGTGGGTTAACGTGTCGTAAAGGATAGTGGATTAGTGTCCTTTAAGGAGTGTGTCTATATGTTGTTAAGGGGCGGCCAACCCTCAGCCACGGATAGGTAATGCTCTATGGATCATTTCATACTAATTCCAGGCTGTGAGATAATCTACTAGTTTACCAGCCCCTTGGCCAAAAAATGCTCAGAACCACCGTAGTTGTTAAGGATAGTGGGAAAGTTATACGTGGGCAACACAATGCTTTGCTGCCTCTCATCTAGAAGGTCCTGGGTTTGAATCCCAACCCGGACAGGTCCTTCCTGTGTGGAGTATGTTCTCCCCATGTCTGCATGGGTTTCCTCCGGGCACTCCGGTTTCCCCCACCACCGAAACCATGTTCTAGTTAACCTGCTCCATTCAGTGCCCCTGGCTCACAATCTGGAGTTGGCCCCCGGATGCCATTGCACCTCAGGGATGGGTTAAATGCTGAGGAAGAATTTCATGGTACATCTATGTGTGACGAAATAAAGTATCTTAACCTTATCTTAATCTTAATGTGTTGGTGCGATTGGGTGACGCTCTCACCAGTTGGAACTGGATGTAGGGAGGGTAGATGCTGCTGAGCATGGCTAGCTGTTGCGGGGACAGCTGGGCAGGGAACACACCCCCTCCGAGCCCCGACACTCCTCCCACTCCCCCACTGGGCGGCGCCATCTGCTTCAGCATGGAGCCCGTCACCTGGAGACACAAACAAGCCCAGTTACCGGGGAAACAACAGCGGATACAGATATCTGGTATCCTGTCCGTGGGGAACTGCGGGTTGTGACTTATCAGAGGGTTCTTGCAGGAATCACCATGTTCAATTCTAAACCATTATGAGACCAACTTCAAGAGCCGCAACAAAAAAGAACAGACTGTAGTTTGAGCCAATTCTTCTGGAAATTACATTTACATATTTCACAAACAGGCTGTCCACACTAGTGACGAGTGGCATATACTTGCCTGAAACGAAAATGACGAACACTTGAATGATGGTACAGGATGATGGTACGGGATGCGGTAGTGAACACAGAGCCTTGTCAAAGCTGTGTGTGCGCGCGCGTGTGTTGTCAACCCGGCCCGTTTCTGCGCATCATAAACTAATAGGTAAATCGGTACTAATCATTTTGTTGAATCAGTGAAATCAGCTTGCACGAGTGTAAAACACACGTGCAAATTAAGTTATTTTCGTGAATCACTTTTCCCCAGACTGCATGGTGTTTTTCAAAACTAAAAAAAAGATTGCGATGACCGGCGAGGCACGCGTTCCCGCGAAGGAGACACTCCTTGGGTCTGATTAAAAATAGACACCAATTTTTATGCATCCGTGGATCAGACGCAACGGCCAACTGGTATGGGCACAAGCTCGCTAGATGCATTGCGGCCCACCACAATGATCCGTGCACAGCCTATATGCCCAACTCTGATATGAAAGCCGGCATAGTGTTTGCAAAACACACTTGTAGGTCCAGGTAATAACAAATACAAACTTTTTGTCATTAATTCTCAGCGGTATGTGGAAACTCGGCACTGTTCATCACCTGCCCAACACAATCCGAAGAGTGAAACATGGTCACCACCATGTTTCACTCTTCGGATTGTGTTGTAAAATCATGTTGTAAAATCATGTAATCTATTGTTCATCAGCTGCAGGGACAGGTTGTAATTAATGAAAATATAAAGCAAAGTACATAGAGATTCTAGAAAAAAAACTTCTTCCAGAGTGCTCAGGACTGGGCTGAAGGTTTACTTTCTAACAAGACAACGACCCTAAGCACACTACTAAAATAAAAAAGGACTGGCTTCAGTACAACTCTGTAACCATTCTTGCTGACCTAGACAGCAGGGGTTAAAATTAACTTTTTTCACAACCGTCCCGAAAAACATTTTGAACCGTCCCGAATTTTCTGCATTTTTTTTTACATTTATTTACATTTTCAGTTGTCTTACTGATAAATCGATCGAGAAGTATGAATACATTAAAGTCAAAAATCTCTAAATAAAGCTGCTTGGTTTTGCCCCAACATAAAACATTTTTTTTTCTACCTTGCGGTTTTTGACTGTTGAAACATGATTTTCCATGCATTAAATAATCCTACAAGACTCTTAAGTGCAATGCAAATGTAGGGCCCGACCGATATAGAATTTTGGGGTCCGATACGATACCGATATTTGAGAAATAAGCGCAGCCGATAACCGATATATCGGCCGATATAA
>OMKY01255188.1:0-10566 GCA_900302395.1 Bregmaceros cantori
GGGGGCGCAAGTGCCATTTTCCATTTGATTGACATGGTTAGTATGAGGGGGGATGAGAAAGTGAGGAAGCTGAACTGCAGCATCCTTATGTCGGTGAGAGGAAGCTAAAATAAATGCTTATATTAAGTGCACAAGACTTCGTTGCATAGCGTGTATTACAACAGCCCAGTACGGCCCGAGTCCAGCAGCATCACCGCGCGTGGGAAGAAACTGTTCTTCAGTCTAAAGCTCTTATTGCACAACTCTGGGGTGTACATGTAAAATGAGACTTGATGTGAATGTGACTTTAGCATTGAGCCTCTTCAGAGAGTCTTGTACTGTTCATCTCTCCCCCCCTCCCAGGAGGAGTACTGGCCCCTGCTCCTCTCGATCATCATCATCCCCACCTCCATCCAGCTGCTCTGCCTCCCCTGGTTCCCAGAGAGCCCCCGCTACCTGCTCATGGAGAAGAACAACCTGAACGCCACCATCACAGGTGGGGGACAATATACTTACTGAAGCCCTCCCACTCTACGGAGCTGGAAGAACTTCATCTATCCGTTCCAGACGTTGCTCCCGGTATGACCTTTTACACTAGGGTCATACCATACTTTACAGAGATGTACGCGAGTCCTGAACTCACGAGTCCGAGTCTTTAGGGGTCGAGTCCCGAGTCTTTAGGGTACGATTCTGAGTCGAGTCTTGACTCATTTTTAAAGATGTGGCTCTAAAAGCTAGCCTGCTGCTGGAGAACCTGCACTGGTCGCCAACATGATGGGTGAGCAGTGTGCAACCTTCTTCTTCTATTGTTTAACGTTGATTGACACTTGTCTGAGCATGCCTTTGCGTGCATGGATGGAAAGGAAGCGGAAAAGAATGGATTTTTTTTTTAAGCCGAAAAAGAGGGAAAGACTCGTCGAGAGTCATTGACCTAGATTCCTGAGTTGAGTCCGAGTCTTTAGGGCGTGAGTCTAAGTCGAGTCCCGTTTTTGGTGAATCGAGTGACTCGCGAGCCAAGTCCTTTTGACTTGAGTCTGAATCTCTGGTACTTTACAGAGCTAGGGAGCGTCATCCAGTACCTACTCACAAGGTTCTGTACGAGCTTGGAGAGTGTTTCATCTCGTTTCTTAAAGTAGACCGTTTACAAAACAAGATTTCTAGGAATCACTAATTAGGTTGTCCTCACTGTTTCTTCATGTAGATGTTGTAGGTAAACTCACTCATCTGCTCCAGTCAGTGTTCCTTGCCAAGTTACTGGCCCAGAAACTGGAGTTGGCCCCCGAGCCATGCTCGCTAACATGTCCGTGACATGTCTGTACCATTTTAGTTTTCTTTTTTGACTGCAGTTAGTAGATCTTTATAGGGTCCGATGGCTTGTTTCTCCCTTGCAGACAATGAAGTAACTAACTAACCCTGTATGTGGAGTAACATGTGCATTCTATGAAATTGAAGTAGGTGAGGTCACATCGGAGATTCTGACTGTGGATCTCTGAAAATAATGACACACACGGCATGACTGTTGGGCTCGCAGACCCGCCATTTCTCTTTGTTTCTGAAATGAGAAATGAAAACACGGGGAATTTACCCGGTGGGCCACCACCGGGCTGGTCGCTGGCGCACCATTCATCTGTCGTGGACGCACGTGAGAGAATATTAGTGTGTGTGTGTCTGTGTGTTCTTCTGGTATGTGAGACAACATTATTGTGTGTCTGTTGTGTGTTGTCCTAGCGTTGAAGTGGTACCGACCCAAGGCGAGCAACATCGAGGCGGAGCTGGAGGAGATGGAGCAGGAGCGGCGCTCTCTGTCGTCCCTGAAGACGGTTTCCGTGGCGACCATGATACGCGACCGCTCGGTGCGCTGGCAGCTCATCACCATCGTGGTCGTCAACATCGGGATGCAGCTGTCCGGGATAGACGCGGTGGGTGTGGGCGAGCGATGACTGGTCGCTAGAGATGGCAAAAGTAGCCAAATTTCTTACTCGAGTAAGAGTAAAATATATAATAACTTGAGTAAGACTACTAAGTACTGATCCAAATATCTACCTGAGTAAAGTAAAGACTACAGGCTGAGAAATGTACTCAAAAAGTATTTTTGAAAGTAAAAAGTACAGGCTCCAAAATGTACACAAAAGTATTTTTTAAAATATAAAGTACAAAATACTAACAATAAAATTGTATGTAAATTGCATTTTTCCATGTTATAGTTTGAATAAACGACTAACAACCTAGCCTAATTTAGCTTATATCTCGGGACTAAATGAAAAGCACTTATTAACTTAATAACTAGGACTGTACTCTGTACATCAGCGCCCCCTACTGACTCATATTATACATCTTATCCTACCACGTCAGTGTGCAACAAAAAGAAAAAAATAAAGAGCCTGTTTTGGTAAAAGGAGTAGAAGTACAGATATTTTTGTTAAAAATGTACTAAGTACAAGTAAAAAGTAGTCACAGAAAAAAGTACTTCTAACAAGTACAGACAATTGAACATTTTACTTAAGTACAGTACTTAAGTATTTGTACTTCGTTACTTGCCATCTCTGCTTATCGCGAAAGCCGCAACTTTTTAAACAAAAATATCTGTACTTCTACTCTTTATTACTACCAAAACAGGCTTGTTACTGTCTCTCTTTTTTTGTGCGCACTGACAGGGTAGGATAAGATGTATAATATGAGTCAGTAGGTGGCGCTGATGTACAATCCCAGTAAGTAAGTTAATAAGCGGTTTTCATTCAGTCCCGAGATATAAATTAGTCTAGGTTGTTAGTAATCTATTCAAACAATAACAAACTAACATTGAAAACCGGTTAAAAACGTTTTTTTTTCCGTTCTCTATATATTTTAACATATCCTATGTCTGGGAGACTATTCCCGTCCACTTTCACTGTCAGTCATCAAGCCCCATGCATCTGGGGCTCCATCTTGTGGACAAACGAGAAAGTGAATGTAATGGCGTTTAAACTCCGTTTTCATGTTAATATAGCTGAAGTTTGAAAGTCCACCAAATATATTTTGATAAAAAAACTATATCTAAACTTAACATTGCACAATATAAGGAACTCTAAAAGCGAACAAAATATTTGTGTTCCGAGCCGGATCTGGACCAATATTTTGGTGGCGGAACGGTTCCGAGAACAAAAACGTTAAATATAGACCTACCTGAACGTTCGGAATGGAACGTTTTAAAAGTGTTTTTTTGTACCACCACGCCACAGGCGGTGCAATCTCTGAGTGCTTCTAGTTTTCTTTTTCTAGTTTATGCGTCTTGAAAAAAACACACACATGTTGGAAAAAAAACCCTAGCACTGGGACGTGCTAAAATTTTAAAAAGTCTGGCAATGAATGAGTTAAGAGTATCACTCCTTTATTGCAGTAGTTAATACCTACGTCCAGCCTCCTCATCTACCTCACGTCCAAACTCACCTCTGGCCGACGGGCACTGCAGTGCCGGCGTAATCGTGTTTTCCACCGCCATGTCGTTTAGTTCCCGTCATCGTTTTGTCTCGGGAACGGGTTGTGTTTTTTCCGCCGGACACACACAGACACACACACACACACCTTTCTCCCTCCTACCACCAGCTGTGCTGCTGCTGCTGCAGCTCCTACAATACATCATTGTCACACACACACACACAGACACACACAGACTCACACACCGAGGGAAGACACACAACCTCACGCCTAGTGAGTGACTAAGCAGGGGGCAACAGGAGCACGGATCATTATGCATGCTCTCCTTTTTTTTACCAGATCCACCGACCATGAGACACACTAACGCACACACAAATAGATCTATGTGCATCACACAAACATGAGACACAAACACACACAAATAGATCTATGTGCACCACACAAACATGAGAAACACAAACACACAAATAATATATGTGTACCACATAAACACTTAACTGCTCACACATCGTGCACACGTATTTCACTGTCCATCTACCGTCTCTCCTGAACCCAAACTCACCAGTCTCTCTCTCTCCCTCTCTCCCAACCTCTCTCACTCTCCCAACCTCTCTCTCCCTCTCTCCCCCTCCCTCCCTCTCTCTCTCCCAACCTTACCACAGACCCTACTCTCCCCCCACAGACTTCTCTCCAGCGCTCGCCCCTCTCACCCGGCCCACCGTCTCTATCTCTCACTCCCCACAAGCAGCTCACACACACACACACACACACACCAGCACACACAGACACACACGTTCCTAGTGAGTGACTAAGTAGGGGCCAACAAGACCACGCTTCATTATTCCCACTTTCTTTTTGCCTGAAACACCATCCATGATAAGTAGACAAACACGTAGACAAACACACACACACACAAACACACACACACACACACAAACACACTGTACAGCACAGCGTGCACACATCCACAGCCACATCCACAGAGAGAAGCTCCTGCACATAGATACAACACACACAAAATGTCACACACACACTCTCTCTCACACACACACACACACACACACTCTCCATCATGCGTGGACAATCAATTT
Organism: Bregmaceros cantori; assembly: GCA_900302395.1. NCBI lineage: Eukaryota > Metazoa > Chordata > Actinopteri > Gadiformes > Bregmacerotidae > Bregmaceros > Bregmaceros cantori. The sequence goes on from OMKY01255188.1 coordinate 4,485, forward strand.
GGACAATTTGTTGAATAACAACGGCAACGCCTGAAACACTTTCACTTTCATCCAGGTATTTAACCCTCACCAGAGTTAACCTTGGAGAGGAGATGTAGAGGGATGGATGTCTGATCTGGATCTATACAAATACCTTTTTATTATTTTAAGTAAAAAATAATGAATTCTCCACATTACATCTCCATGGCAGTAGACACACATGGAAGTTTAGTGGAACATGAAACAACTCTCTCCAGATCACCAGGTAATGAACAAGGTCAACACTAAAAGAAAAGCAGCACATAAGTTATAAAGTGGCGTTGGCATAGAATCAGCACATGTAACTAAGCTACCGCTGGTGTTCGGTAGCATCACTGCGTGTGGGAAGAAACAGTTTCTCAGTCTAGTGGTCTTTCTTCTTACGCAGGGCTCTGTAGCACCAACAGAGGGGGGTCAAAACTTGAACAGTCTGGTGTGTTTTATTCTTGCAGATCTGGTTTTACACCAACAACATCTTTGAGAAGGCCGGCATCGCCCACGCCCAGATCCAGTACACCACCGTAGGAACGGGCGCCATCGAGGTCTTCTCTGGTATGCTGGGGGTGAGTGTAGACATGGTGTTATTATTCATTCATTCATTCATTCAATTATTCGAGCTGGGTAATATGGCCTAATTCATGACAAGGCCTCTGCCATCCTGTGGTCATTTTCTGTATTGCAATTTCAAAAATTCAATCTTCGTATCCAAACATGATGAATAAGGCTATTGCAGGATGACGTCACTGATTGGCGGCGACATTTTGGTGGTATCAGATGCACAGGCAGAGAGCAATATTTGCATAACATTGTCCGTTTAAAAGTCTTCTATTAGTGATTTATCCATGGTATATGCTATCAATCACCAGCAGATGTCAGCCTATGTCCATTGTAATTTTCTCTATATAATGGACGTGACGTGGTAAGTTATACCACTTAACCATATGTAGGGTGGATTGTCCTAATGTGGGCCACTGCCTAATATGGGACACCTAAGCTCCAGTGTCTCTGGCTCCTCCCTAAACCAATGAATGTCAGTGAAACTATGGTAATAGCAAACTATGGTAATGTGTCTAACATTAAGTTTCACGTAAAGCCATGATGTCAAGTCCGACAGCCCTATAGACGAGTTTGCGTGTGAAACACTGGTGGGAGTCATTTTGTCCCTTCTGCAGGTCACTTCCGGTGTATGTATATAAAGTCTGGTAGAAGGCTGCGGTACATGGACACAAAAACACACAAAACGCACACCAGTTCAAAATCCAACCACTAGATGTCGGTCTGTGACCAGTTACACATCACTCTCCTTGCTTCGTTCACCATTTTGTATAAATATTGATGAAATACAATCAAAATCCTACTTGAAGTTACTCACCGAGTGGTCACATGCTTTTTCTGGACCAATAGGCTGGCTGCTTCTACTAGCAATCCAAAAAGGAATGAGACAATGGAACAGGTTGAACTGATTATTAAATCATGCGTTGAAAAATAGCCAAATACACGGCAAGTAAATGACACCGGAAGTGACGTTCAGAGATCGGAAGTACCTCCGAACTCGTCTATAAAGTGATTCTGATTTGGATTCCATTCTAACTGGTCTGAAGAGTTGAAGACGTATGGACGTATGTGATGCACGGACCTTGGGAGTAAATACCGTTAAGTGGTTGTCAACGCTGTAAGAAGGTGGCGGTGAAAGATCTCTGTAGTAAACGCACCTCGGTGTCCACAGTGCTTTACGATTGAACACGTGGGTCGGCGCCCCCTGGTGATTGGAGGGTTCAGCTTCATGGGGCTGTGCTGTGCCGGCATCACCCTCTCTCTGCTGCTGCAGGTACGTTCCGCAACACACAAATAGAGTGATTTTGAACTGTTTAGTTTGGGCCCGTGGAGCTAAGCTATGGGTTCTATGTGTCTGTCTCTCTGTCTCTCTCTCTGTGTCTCTCTCTGTGTCTCTGTCTGCCTGTGTCCGTCTCTCTCTCAAAGTTACTCAGTACTTTCGCTACTTAAGTAACCTTTTTGTGGACCACTTTTTACTTTTACTTGAGTAATATTTTTCTGAGGTAGCAATACTTTTACTTAAGTCTACCTACGGAGCCGGATGAGGATGTAACTGGCCCTTTAAGCTGGTTCTGATGTGAATGTTTCTACCCATATTCATTCCTATGCTTGGTAAATTCTAAACACAACATGTTGCGTGTGTGAGAGACGTGGTGTTTTGGTAATTATGTTTGTGCAATGGTACGAGCTCTGTTTGACTCCAACCTGCCTACAGGTGTTTTACTCTATTATTATTGCTGCATTTCTTCTCATTTTTTAGTTTTCCTTTGTAATGCTAGTGGTAATGTTACAGTTCCTGGTGGTAGTTATTATAACTACCATTAAACATACAATTTGGAACTATGGATGTATGTTAAAGGTGTGTGCTTGGTGTACTGGATACAATTGCCTACTAGGCATTAAGCCCAAGGAGAGTGTTGTTTAAACTCTCACAAAACGCCAGAGCTACTGGTAGAATAATATTAGTATGAATTGAGACTCACAATAATTGTTTAGATCAATACAGACAGACCACATATGCAACTCGATTTGATCGGGCCGAACAGCTGATCTCATATACACGGTGGAATTTGTATGAGTATAATGCGACGCGAGGCGGTGGTTGTGTTTTAATCAATGACCAACCAGCCCTTCTCCAAACAATGAGGATTGGAGAAGAGTCTACGGAGTTGTTGAGTTGCACATTATGGTAAACTGTGTCCGTCTGCTGTCATGGTTGTCCTCTCCAGGCTCACTATGCCTTCATGCGCTACGTCAGTGTGGTCTGCGTGGTGGGAATCATCGCTGGATTCTGCATTGGACCTGGTGAGACCTCTCAGCTGGTCAGAATACATGTTACCCATCATTCACCAGGAAAACTACACTTTAGCCCTTTTCCAAGTAACCAAAAATCAAATGCATTCATTTTGAAAAACCAGTACGCAGGGCTTGAAAGCGAAATTATTTTTAAAAAGTTCCATTCCGAACGGTTCCAGCAAGCCTATGTTTAACATTTTCGTTCTCTGAACCGTTCCGCCACCAAAATATCGGTCCTGAACCGGTTTGGAACGCAAGAATTTTGTTTGTTCTTAAGTTCCTTATTTTCTGCAATGTTAAGTTTAGATATAATCAATACAAAATATATTGGTGGAAATTCTGTTCGTTTTCGGTTTTCGTTCCTTGAACCGGTTTGGAGCCCTGCCAGTACGTGACGTCATGACTTGGCGACGGCATTTTGACATTTTGGTGGTATCATGTACGGTGAAGTAAGGTTATGGGAGCACAGGCTGCTCCCATAACCCATATCACGTCCATTATATAGGGACAAATATAATGGACGTACTTAGGCTGCCATCTGCTGGTGATTGATAACATTACCCTTAATGAATAAATAAGAGACTTTTAAACTGACAATGTTATGCAAATATTGCTGTTTGTCTTACCGCAGTGATACCACCAAAATGTCTGCCGCTGCCATCACCATGCAACAGCCCCATTAATAAACTACCTAAACCTAAAGCCCAGAGATGTAAAGAGTACTAACAATTTGTATATTTACTTGGCTTAAATTGTATTCAGAGTAAAAAATAAAATTACTCATCTCAAAATGTGCTTGAGTAAAAAGTACAAAATTACTTGATTTAAAATGTAATGAGTACAATGAGTAAAAGTTACTTTCAATTATGTAATAAAAAAGCAAGATTCATGAATCAAATTCAGCATACGTTTTTTTTCTTCATCTTTTATCGTTATTAAAATTACAGATTTTAAATGGAAATACCCTCCGCCTAGCGATGTGCGATGCGTGGACGATGCGTTGGTTCTGGCTCGCCAGGCTGCACAGGAGTTTAACTTTCCGCCCAGATTAAACATTTTCACCATCCACCAACATGTTTTGTAACGTGAGGGAACTCAAATGTAACGAGTTAAAAGTAATGAGGTCAAAATGTACTTGAGTAAAAGTAAAAATTACACATTGAAAAACTACTCAGAAAATCACAAATTACACATAAAAAGTAATTACAGTAACCTGAGTAAATGTAATTTGTTACTTTCCACCACTGGAAAAGCCACAAGAAAGCAATGAGTTTTAATAAATACAGAAAATCTGACAAACATCGAGAAAATATAGAAAATAGTGACCATAAACCGCAACATTATGCTGTTGATTGCAGCTATGCCCAGGTATTCATCATGCGCCCTCTGCAGTCAGTTAGTGTAGAAAAATTGTTCCACCGGTAATGCTCGCCCACAGCGAAGGAGCCCGGGGCTCATTTAGCCACACTGTAAAAAGTAGCAAAGTAATACATAACACAGTATTGTGTGTTTATTTTTCTGTGTAGTGTATTTTTTATTTAATTTGCATTGTCTGTCTTGCAAGAAACTCTTCATCATGCCGCTAAATCAAGAATTGTGAGTTAGTGAGTGATAGAGGGAGAAAGAGTCAGGGGGACAGGAGGGAGTGAAAGTGAGAAAGAGGGAGATGAGAGAGAGAAAGAGAGATGAGGGAGAGGGAGAGAGATAGACAGGGTATAAACCATGGCTCCGAACCAGTTGAAGGAACGAAAATGTAAGGAATTTTACAGACTTACGAGGAGCGTAAACGGAAAAATATTTCTTCAATTGTTCCAGAACAGAAACGGAACATAAACAAATCCTCAAAACCGGTTATTGCGGTTAATAATGTTTTTATTTTATTTTTTTTCGTCCACTTTCACCGTCAGTCATCAAGCCCCAGGCATCTGGGGCTCCAGCTTGTGGACAGACGAGGAAGTGAATGTAATGGTGTTTTAAAGCCAGTTTTAACGTTACAGTTGCACTGAAGTTTGAAAGTCCAGCAAATATATTCTGTATTAACTATAACTGAGCTTAAACATTGCACCAAATAAGGAACGTTAAGAACAAACTAAATTTTAAACCTGGTTCAGGACTGATATTTTGATGGCAGAACAGTTCCGAGAACAAAAACGTTAAACATAAGCCTGCCTGAACCGTTTGGAACAGAGTGTTTCAAAAATACTGTTTAGGGTGACGGAAGAGAGCAAAAGAGAGGGTGAGGGAGAGAAAGAGATGAGAGAGGCTATGGATAAGATACTTTATTTCATCACACATACAAACATGTACAGTGAAATTCTTCCTCCGCATTTAACCCATCCCTGAGGAGCGGTGGGCAGCCGCAGTGGGCAGCGCCCGGGGGCAGAACTCCAGATTCTGAGCCAGTACCTTGGCCAGGGGCACTGACTGGAGCAGGTTAACTAGAACATGTTTTTAGTGGTGGGTGCCTAGAGGAAAACCACGCAGATACAGGGAGAACATGTAAACTCCACACAGAAAGTACCTGTCCGGGTTGGGATTCGAACCCAGGACCTTCTAGCTGTGAGGCAGTGATGCTAACCACTGCACCACCGTGCGGCGTTGAGAGGGGTTTTAACATGGAAGCTGCAGGTCTTCAGTATCCATTATGACCACCAGCAGCAGCTCTGTACCATTAGGGACAGTAAACGGTCCATTCCTCACGGTGAATTATCACCATGGAGCCTCCACCACAGCGCTCTCTGCTGCCCTGCATCACATGCAGTTCACACACAATGTGCAGTGTAATGATACAAGATCAGCTATTAACCATTATTTAAATAAAATCGATTAAATCTGACAATTTAACTGACAATTAAATTGTTTAAATGTGGTTTATTTTCCCTTTTAAAATTGGAATGATTAGTAGCGCTAATTATGATCATGGAGCATTAATTTTTATTAAAAGTTAGCAAGAAATAAGAAAGCACTAATTCAGGGAGCAGCAGCAGTGTAGAGAATGTTCACCCTAGCACGCAGGGTGAGAAGGCAGCAGTAGTTTAGGGGATTCTCACCCCAGCACGCAGGGTGTGATAGCTAACCCCTCCATGAACAGAGCCGAGCGAAGTGACAAGAGAACATGTCACATTATACGCGACACTATTTCCATCTTGGTGGTGGAGCAGGGGAAGGTGGTGGGTAGCAAAACAAAGCAGTACATGGTTTAAGAGCGGGTAGA
>OMKY01255193.1:0-11051 GCA_900302395.1 Bregmaceros cantori
TATATATAAAACAAAAGTAAATCTAACCAATCTCAATTATTTCATGAAGTGTAGACTTTGTAGATCCTCTGCTTTACATGACCCATTATTGTGAATGATAATGGGTCATTGCAACTTTTTTTTAGCTTTAGGAGTTGGCACTGAAAGAGTTAATTCAGAGTCTAACAGTGAAGTACTCTGTTATTGTAACTTTGCTACTAACTCAGGACAAAGGCTCTGACGCTGCCAGTTCCCAAGAGAAGACAAATGATGACAACAAGGTTAGTGGATGTTCTCTTACTCCTCCCATTTTCGGAATTTCAACATGTTTGTAATTTTAACTCTTTCAGCGCCACAGACTTCAATAGACGTTCTTCAACGGAGAACCCATACTTAACAGCCAAAGACGGTCCAAAGACAAGTTTAGAACATGTTAAAAAACTGCAATCACAAATTTTTCCAGAAAGTTGTGTTCCGACCTCCTTTGTGTAGAACATTTGGTGGACCTTCAACCCTCTGTGTAAATACTTTAGTGTTAAAATTATTGGCACTGAAAGAGTTAACTAAAAAAAAAGAAAGAAGAATATAATAAATAAATTAACATTTCACCTGTGCAGCCTCTGCCTTCTGGGCTGCGGAGGGCCGTCGACCGCCCTCCTGCTTTAGCTTCAGTTTGTACAGCGCCAGCTCTGTGACACACACACACAAACACACACACAAACACACAAACACACACACACACACACACACACAAACACACACAAACACAAACACACACACACACAGTACAAAATATTTCAGCAGCCGACCAGATGATTAACCGCTGAGTCTTAATTATTGTCAGTTTACGCCCCCTGTTAGAACCTAATTTGATCTTAAACCTCTTCAGAGCCAGCCGTCTTTCAGGCAATTTGCAGAAATGTTGCAGTGATGGTTACAAGTCCACTGAATAGTCTACAAAGATTAGACCTAACCGATTAGGATAGATTGAAGATAAATATTTTCTGAGAAAAAAGTTAAACTGCATTAACGCCGACTACCACGCTAATGTTTAGACTTGTATTAGGCAGACAAATTAGTTGACTAATCCTTTCAAATCGGCAGAGATGGGCAGTAACGCATTACATTTACTCAGTTACAATTTTTTTGTGTACTTTTTAACTTTTGGAGTACATTTTTCATGAGTTACTTTCTACTTTTACTCAAGTAAATCCTAGGTGAAAAAAAAAAACAACAACTACTTTTTACTAAGATGTCAGTAAAAAGTACTTGGTACATTAACTCTGCCTTTAGCGACACCCGTTGGGTCATATGTTGATGTCATATCTCTCTCTCGGGCGCTTTCTAGCTCGCTCGCTCTCTCTTGGTGTCTCTCGCGCTCTCTCTCTCTCCCACTCGGTCTCTGTCTCTCTCTCGGGTGATCATTTTTTTTTCATTCATTTTTTAAACTGAAAGGTACTCGGTACTTTCGCTACTTTAGTAACTTTTTTTTACTTTTACTTGAGTAACTATTTGGATGACTACTTTTTACTCCTACTTGAGTAATATTTTGCTGAGGTAACAATACTTTTACTTGAGTAATTTTCATGGCTACTCTGCCCATATCTGCAAATCGGTGACTATTTATAAAATCAGAATACAGAGTAAGAAAAGTTTCGAGTGTCATGAAGCTTCAAATTTTGAATGTCAGCATGCATCTTAATATGCAGGGCAAGCACTGTCCTCCTATCATACAACCAGCTCCCCTTGGTTCACCGATTCACTGAGGCTGATCACAGCAGAGGAGTTGTCCCTGTGCTTATGTTTGCCGTGTCTGCATTTGGATTAGTAACAATGCTAGAATGAAAAAAAAAAAACACATGACAATTGGCCGTTGGTTTTCCCAACAAGTTTCTCCGACATTTCAAAACACATGATGTGACCGCTACTTGTTCCAAAGACTGACGCTTATTAGAGTTAAACTAACTCAACTAATTTCTTATGACGTTTCTTAATTTATTAAGTTTGATAATAAATCATGTTGTTAGGTTTATTTACATTGCGTGACATGTGGAATTTTTGTGCGCGTTTATCCGTGTGGCCGTGTGTGTGTAACTATCCCCTAGCAATTGAGTAAGAATATTTTCCGACTCGGGAATGGGGTTTCACCGAGGAGTTAGCGATGAAATAGATTCAAACATATCACGTGGGGGGTTGTCTGCCCTTCGACCCAGAGGAATGGGCAGAGGGCACGGGGTCACATTGTGCCGAACGTGCACATGCCAGGTTAATACGGTCACCGACGTCCCAACGAGCACTTGAGACACAGTACACAAATAACTCACGAGGCTCGAGTGTGTACAAGCTCTATACATGTGGTGATGCACGCTAACACACTTTCACTCTCTCCCATACTCACAAATACATTCCTGTAAGGATGTGTGTGCGATACTGAGGGTGGAAGGGGTGTGGCAAGTGCCCGATTTGCACATTTGCTGCTCAGAATTCGGGTTGTGAGAAATTATTAATAAATTGCCCAAAATTTTCAATCCTTATAAAAGTAAAATTAAAAAAAAAATTAAAAAAAAGAATAAAAAGTAAAAATAAAAATTCTGCTAAGTATGATATTAACTTCTTAAGTACATTACATATATATATATATATATATATATACATATATATATATATATATATAGTTTTTTTTATTAAAGCTGCACAATTAATACAATTTCACTCAAATTCATGATCTTGGCCCCAATGATTATCTAACATGAAAATTGGCATTTTTATTATTAATTAATAATTGCATTAGTTTTATTCTATTTATCCCTACAAATGACATTTATAGGCCTGCCTAAGCTAAGTTCATAGCACTAATTCCTTAAATGCTATGTAATTATGTTTGTTTGATTTTGTTTATTCCTTACAAAGTACAGTGAGATTTAAGATTTTATGATTATATTCTGCACTGAACATTTTTTTAAAGAAATGCTAAATTCAGTTATTGTTGCGTAGACGTGATAACAAATTATGATGAACATAAATGATTTGTGATTAATGATTTTTTCCCATAGTCGTGCAGCCCTACTTTAAACAACTTTAAAGATTCATAATGCAGCTGGTTATGAATATGGTTTTATACGTAACTGTCGGAGAGGGGTTTCTGTAATTTGACATTAGATATCCTAATAATCTTCACTGTCAAATGGATATTTCCACAAAAGGTGCTGGAAACAATGCAGGGCTGTGTCTATGCTTATGTTTTTGGCATCATTGAAGCTCAGGTTGGAGTCTGGCAAGACTAGACCATCTGATAGCAGACTTATAAATAACCATCCATCTACAGGACAGGTGGTAGAGAACCACCACTTGTCTTGGCCCAGGGTTGAAAAAGACTGATGAAGTCATCAGATTGGCACGCTACCGACCGTGTACTAACCACACACATACAGCTGTCCACCCTCAAACTCCAGTGAGACGTAGCCACCTTCCTGGAGTCAAGTTCAACATGCCCGGACTATGGTGGAGAAGTGTACTGCACCTAATACAATTGTGTTTTCATTTTTAGGGTGGAATATACCAAAAACGTGCTTATTGGAAAATAAACATTTTATGAAGACCGCATCAACACAATTTCCTTACTGCCAACCTAAATTAGAAAATCAAGTCATTAATCAAATTTAATTATGATCAAGTTTCCCCAACTGCGTAGACTAGTCTAGTGGTGTTAGACATAAAACGAGGAGGATGGCTTCCTCATGAGTCACTATTTTGATCGTTGGCTTCAACTTTTGGTTTTTGGGTGCCATTAAACCTCAACGATATGAAAATCCACATCAAACGATACCAACACTGCACAACACCTGTTGTTTTGAGGGTGCACCGATCACGTTTTTTTGCTCCCGATCCGATCCTTTGGTTTTAAGGATCGGACGATCCCGATATCCGGTACCGAGTCCCGATCCTTGATACCGAGTCCCGATACAGAGTTCTGATTTTGCAAAGATTGGTAATAAAACTATTTGGCAGAATTGTCAATTTCAAAATTCCTTTGGCTTGCTCCCCGACTCATTTACTGATCTGGGGCAGCCGATCCCGTTCAAGACAAAATCACAAGTCCCGATCCTTGAAAAAAATCCTTGTCTGATCGGCACCTGATCACCGACCTGAGGATCGGAGCGCCTTTAGTTGAGAGTACCACTACTTCTCGCAGAGGAATCCAAGAAATGCATGCTAACTTCAAGGACAACATGACCGTTGACCAAGTCTTCTGTGTTGCCCCTGAGGAATTCATATAAGGCCTCTTAAATATAGGAGGAGACTGGTTATGGACCAGGCCGCGATGGAGAGATTGTAAAAAGGCTGGCGTCAACAACTAATCCCAGTCTCACATAGCTTGACCTAAGCTTAACCTAAAACCACTGTGACCAATGCTATAGAGCTTTTTACAACTAGACAAACTAGGCTCAAACAACAGACGGGATTTGGAGCCAGGTGGGAGAACTTAAAAAGTCTGGATGACGACAAAGCTATTTACCACTGCTACAACGTGTACTTGATTCAAACCACACAAATAAAAGATGGGAAAATAATAATTTAGGGTCACAAACACTTCTAGTTTAACCCATCAGAACTTTGGCGTAAAGAGCTAGTGATGGGTGTCATTTGTAAACGGTCCCATTTGTGTAATCGAAGTGATGACATTTGATTTCAAGTTTGCATAGTAAACAGAGCAGCCAAGTACAGCCATTTCCTCAGAAATGTAACCACATTGTTATAGTTTTAGTTTTTAGACAGTGCGAAAGGGGGATGTCTATCACCTTGAGTGGAAGCGATCGCACGGCGCCACGTGTGCTGTGAAGCCACAGTCACAGGACTATGTACGGAGCGGGATGCAGCGGTCTAACTGACAGTGCTACAGAGCCAGCCCCGAATGATGGAAGACTTATGAACACAGTATATAACGTACAGCCAATTCATGACTAGCCGTGACATGAATATATCATAACTATGAACATAAATACAATAATAATGCAGGCGTTCATATTCTGTGTTCCCGTGTTAGCTATGCCATTTAGTCACCCTGAAGTTTTGTGAACTTTCTAGCATTTGTGAATTTATCTAATGATGTGAAATCTAGTCAGGGTCGTGGGATAGATGTTCTGCTATGCACACTTAAATGACATTTTTACATCTTGCTTTGCCAGGCCAAACCCCCTGAGGAACACTTACTGCTAGCAGACTTCTCGGGCTGAGGTCCTTCGTGTTCCTGAATGTTCCATGTGACACGCTTCGTTGTCTTTCCTTTGCTTTGAGTTGCCTCCGCTTCAGGCTTGACCACAACCTGAGCCTCAGTGTCAGGTTGAGGGTCAGCCTGCTCCAGAGCTTCCTTGTCCTCGGACTTTACAGTGTCCAAATTGTCCAACAGAGCATCTACGTTAAAGTCATCATCGTCAGACAGCGACGACTGTTCAGTCTCCTGCTTCACTGCGATGGTGGCGGGCGGTGGCGACTCCGTGCCTCCTGGTGGTGCGGGAGGCTGTGGCCGGTCGTCGTCAGATGGCCACGACTGTTCTGGTTCCAATTTCACTGTGATGGCCGTGCACTGCGGTGAGCGTTGTGGTGGCGAGGTGTGCTGCGGCAAGTCGGCCAGCCGTGTCTGCTCTGTCTCTTTCTTCACTGCGAAAGCCATGGTCTGTGTAGCGCTTTCAGATTCTGTGGGCAGTGTCGGGTCGTCATTAGTCAACCATGACCGCTTTGCCTCCTGCTTCACTGCGGCTGGCGAAGCCTCCGATGGTGGCTCACTGGGCAGTGTAGAAGGTGACGATTCAAGGGCGGATGTTGCAGAAAAGCCGTCATGGGGAGACATTGAGCATGGTTCCTCCTTGATGAAAGGGGTTTCCTTTTTTATGTCCTTTGCTGACGTTTGTGTACAAATTGACGTTTCGAAAGCTCTCTCGGGGCTAGGGGATGATGACGCAGAAGATGAAGAATCGTCAGAGCTGCTCAAACCATAAGATGTAAGCACCGGGTGTTTCTGTGTTTTCGTGTCGACGTTGGTCGTCACGGCCCGAGATACATCCGATTCAATTTCCTGGGGAGACAATTTGAGCATGACTGGTTCGATCTTAACCTTTGAGTCACTAAGCGTGCTTTTCACTTCGGTTTGACTGCACATCTCTGCAGTGGCTGTGCATCTTTCTATGTGTCCGTCTGCAGCCTTGTTTTGCGAATCGGCACTGTGGCGATTGTGCACTTCAACTTTTGTCACCTTGACGGACAACTGAGATTCCTTGTTTTCGCTGTGCTTAGCTTTCCTGTTGTTGCAGTCACCTTCCAATGTACTGTGCTGGGAACTTGACCAGTTAGTTTCCTTTTTCACTAAGGGCGGCGAAGCGAGGGCCTCGCCTTTTCTTCGCTCCTTGGAGCGTGACCTCGAACGACGTTTCCTCTTGTCATTGGCCCCCGGCTTTTCGCTAGTCCGAGAGTGGAGGTTTGGGGGGTGGGAACACTGTTCTTGCAAGTCCCTGTCTCTGGAGCGGGACCTGGAGCGTGATCTGGAACGATTCCTCTTAACATCTTCAGAAGATGCCTTATTACTGCCAATTGATTTGGAGGAAGAGGACTGGCTTGGATGTACATGCGAGTGCCCCCAATCCCTCTCTTTTGAGCGAGATCTCGAACGATACTTTCGCTTACTCTCTTCAGACTTAACGCTGCTATGAGTATTGGAGGATGCCGTCTGCGACTTCTGGCTTCGTGCGGGTTCCTTATCTTTCGACCGCGATCTTGAATGTCGTTTCTTCTTAGGATCGTACACTACCTTCTCACCAGAACGTGATGTGGAGGAAGAGGAGGATGACTTCGGCTGGGATTGCTGTCCTCGATGGTCCCGCTCTCTGGAATGTGACCTAGAGCGAAGTCGGCGCTTGTTATTAGAGTCCTTAGCGTCGCCTCTAGGGTCCACATGCCTGTCTCTGCTACTGGGACGTCTTCGGCTACTCCTGTTGGTAGAGTTTGACCGTGATCTTCTTCTGCCACTTTTGGTTCTAGAGTCCGACCGAGACCGCCGTCTTCGACTCCTGGTGCCAGAATCTGAGCGAGAACGCCTCCTACGTTCCCTCCCACCAGAATCCGAACGTGACCTCCTTCGCCTATTCCTGCTAGCAGAGTCCGATGGGGAACGTCTTTTTCTATTCCTGGTCCCAGATTCTGATCGTGAACGCCTTCTTCTACTTCTTGTGCCCGAGTCTGATCTGTAGAAAGAAAAGCATATTCAAAAAGTGTGTTCAATGTCAGTAAATGATGCTTTACAGTCTCTACTTGTCAATTAAGCAACTGTCAAAGTCCAAAGTACTACTTTACTATACTTTCAGAGTATAAAAGTAATAACTTCAACAGATAATTTCATGTTCTTGATGAAATTATTCTTAGCTGATCCACAATATGAGAATGTAAATAATTTCAAGACACAGTAATTGTAGTTTAAAAGCAGTTCCATACAACATAATTTTTATACAATCTTTTGATTCTCAAATACTTTCCGTTGTTACACTGTGCATGATTTGAATTCTAATTGTGGGTGTTAATAATCCACTAGGAGATCCAAACAATGATTGAATCCTAGCTGACTCATCCTGTGTCAATCTTACACATTTAAATGTCAATATGTATAATTATAAGACATAGGAGGCAATGTGCTATATTTTGTGGAACAAACACTATTCACAAGAGGAAGTGGTTGCACCATCACCAATGTCATGTCAGCTACCCGCTCCTACAGGGTGCATACTATATTAATATATAGCAGAAGAAAATCAACACAAAACGAAGAACATAACCTCCAAAGCTCTAAAAAATGAATTAAAAAAGATGCCTGGTGGGAAGTGGGAAAACGAGTAATATTTCACACCACAGTGAGAACTTTCCTCACCTCATGCTGAGAACAAGATCAAATGGAATGCCAATTTGGAATGGGCACTTCCCCCATCACTGAAAAAACATGCTTACACATTTAATGCACAGATTGTTCCCTTCAGAATTTGGCAACAGAGCAGCAAAAATTCAGTCTTCCTCCCATACCATCGTTTAACTATGACCACACTTACCTAGAACGCGAGCGCCTCCTGCCTCTCCTATGAGAAGAGGAAGAATCAGACTCTGAGCCCCGAGAGGAGGACCGATGTCTCTTTTTCCGCTTAGTCCTTGAACCCGATCTAGACCTCCTAGAGGATCTCTCCCCTACAGGTTTCCGCCTCTCCTTGCGACTAGCCTCCTCTGAGCTTACAGAATGGGAGCAATGGTCCGCAGATGACGAAGATGGTGCGGGCATGGTGGCTTGGGGAGAAGTGACTGGTTCAGATTTTATTTGCGTCTCCGGTATAACAGCCAATTTCCCAACTGTAGACAAAGGCTTTTCCTGAGAGTCAACGCTATCAACAGGTTCAGATTTCACTGCTTGTTCACCTCGTTCTTTAACTCCAGATGCAAATCCAGACATTACTGAAGCACTGCTGCTGGAACTGGCAAAATCTGAGCCAAGTCCTTTCTTTCTGGAAGACAAAAGATCATTTGCTTTGAGGCAGGGAGTGTCACCAGGCTCAGACACAGTATCTCCGTCTGCTTGTGTATCGTCTTTGAACAAGCTAGCAGAACCATTTCCCTCATCAACAGGCTCAGTTTTTATCATCCGGGAACCTTGTGAACGGTCTCCACTAGAAAACATGTCCATATCGTCGGAGGAAGACTCACTAACCAAAGCCTCAGATTTAATCTGCCGGTCGCCTCGATAACTGGGCATTCCATTGCTCCCTACACTTTGGCTGGATATGCTGCTATTCAAGAGCCCTTGGCTGGTCAGCGACTTGCTCGTACCCCTTTTCTCCGATGTGCACACACCAACAGATTGTTGAGTGCAGATACTGTCTAATGGCTCCGATTTGATTGGCCGATCGCAGGTTTTACTGCTACTGTGGCCTGAGCTGCTGTTTAGCTTGCTGGTTGAACTTGATAAGTGTGGACTATTCGCTTGCCTAGAGTCACTGAACTCACGCTTCACCTTTACATCTCTGCGGACTGTTTGCACCGACTGGTCCTTGAGGTTCTCTTGATTATCACAGTGGGCTTCTGAACGTTGTGATTCAAGTTTAATCCTGCAGGGAAGGGTCTCTCTCTGCAACTCCCGGCTACTGGCCGGCGTTGGTTCTGTATTCTTGCGTTCTGATGGCTCATGCTTAATAAACGTCCGTGCTGTGATGTTGCGTTCTGGTGGCTCGTGTGGAACAGGTGTTGATTCTGTAACTAGACGTTCTGATGGCTCACGTTTTGTGCTTTCCGATAACACACGTTTGTCAGAAATGTTCCTTGGTGGCGACAACCGGGCTGAGGATTCTTCATCTGAGCTGTTAGAATCAGAGTTTGTGGGGTTGAAAGGATCGTAAATTTCCTCTGCCTTGAGTGTCTCTTGTTTTGGTTGGTTTTTCAAGGAGAGTAATTTCATTTTGTCGCGTCCTTCCTGCTGACGCCGTCTCCTTTCGCCATCCTCGTCGTCTTCTGGTCGAGAATGATCCCTGGGCTGGCCCACCGTTCCACTCAGCCGCTGCGAGCGCCACGAATTGCCACTGGCGGCAATGCGGAAGCTAACTGTTGATGATGATGATGAGGCGGTTGAAGGCAAGGATGACGATGAAGACGCAGGGGGATGTGAGGATGGGGCGTCAGATGAGGAAGAGGATGACGACGGACAGAAGGAGTTGGAGAAGCCACCTACAGATCGCCTCGGATGGTGACCTTGTTGTCTGCTGGGAGTCTGGCCCACTCCATGCTGCCTACCATGGCGCTCTCCGGCTAAGGCAGAGAGTCCTTCTGCAGGCGTGCGGGTACGATCGTGCCTACCACCATGTCTGTTACTTTCAACACTACCAGTGTCCTTAACTCTGCTATTGCTACTCCCGCTGCTCCCGCCTTTGCTTTGAGTGTTCGTACTTTCCATCGAGCCACTAACACCATTCTCACGCTTTATTTTGGGAATTCGAGGCAGGGCTCCAAGGTCCTCCCACATCTCCTTTTTGGGAGCCTTGCTCGCCTCCTGGCGGGGGGATGCGGATGGCGTCCCATTGCTGGACCGATGACTCGATAAGCCAGAGGGTCCCGGCCTATGGACATGGGGATGTGGAGGTGGGACACGCGGGGTCGGAGATTGAGAATGTGGAGTGGGGAGCTTGTGAGGAGCGGTTTGAGGTCGGGTCGTAGACTGTGAGGAAGGCTTGTGAGAGGAAGAGGATGGGAGTGTTGACGTCGATGAGGAACTGCTTGTTGGACGGACAGGTGATGCAGGCTTCACTGGAAAATAGGGCAAAAAGAATACGCTTAAAAAAGAAAGCAATTCACTTCGCCTGCATACGAAAGAATACGTTTGCATTCAACAATACCAACTATCTTGAGAAAATGAAAACAAGTTTTTTGGTTCCGTTTGATCTATGGTGCGACACTGGACAACTCTCGCCCACCCAACCACACTTGTGTAAAGTCTAGCCAGACAGGGTCAGATATGGGCAGAGTAGCCATAAAAATTACTTAAGTAAAAGTATTGTTACCTCAGCAAAATATTACTCAAGTAATAGTAAAAAGTAGTCATCCAAATAGTTACTCAAGTAAAAGTAAAAAAGTATTCCACAAAAAAGTTACTTAAGTAGCGAAAGTACTGAGTAACTTTCAGTTTAAAAAATGAATTCAAAAAATGAATAAAAAAAAAAAAAAATTATCGCCCGAGAGAGAGACACCAAGAGAGCGAGAGAGAGAGAGCGAGCGAGCAAGACAGAAAGCGCCCGAGAGATAGATATCTCAACATGTGCCAACAGTTCCCAACGGGTGTCTAAAGGCAGAGTTAATGTACCGAGTACTTTTTACCAACATCTCAGTAAAAAGTAGTTTTTTTCCCCTCAAATTTACTTGAGTAAAAGTAGAAAGTAACTCGTGAAAAATGTACTCCAAAAGTAAAAAAGTACACAAAAAATTGTAACTGAGTAAATGTAATGCGTTACTGCCCATCTCTGGACAGGGTATGCCAAAATTTGAAAGTGTACTGTTGCACA